>JAHWFP010219681.1:63670-84068 GCA_023313725.1 Lithobius niger
GGTATTACATTTGGTCATTAGGTAGCCACTCAAGTTCCAACTAGCTTCTAATGTTTACTCGACCAATAATAATTCAAATCAGCAGCCTGGCAGTTTCTCGACAAAACTAGTTTAGGATATTTTGTAGAAAGTAAACATCCACCAAATGGCATTCATGTTGTCGATTTTGGCCAGGAATAACAAATTTAAAGGTGAAAATCTATGCTGTAAAAGTTCTCTTTAAGACTAATTGATACACTAACTTTATTTTCTTTGAGAGGAGATATCCCTCCTGAATGTCATTGGTGCACTGGCCCCTTAGGTTTTGTTGTGTGCTAGTGAAATGTTTCCATCTTCCACGAGACTGAGCGTGTCAGTTGGGTGATGGGTGTGTCCACATGTCTGGGGATTTTATGTATTTGCAGGAGGTACAGATGTGTGATTAACGATCTAAATTTTGGGCTTGTTTAACATCTTTGTGATGCTTGACGCAGTAAAACCCGGAAAACTGCACTGTGGCTGAGGTTGGCACTGATGACTTAGCCATCGACGTGCCACAAACTCTTAAACTCTCCCCTCACCCCCTTCCCGCCATTGCCATGTGATCTCAAAGAAGTGTGTGTGTGTGTGTGTGTGTGTGTGTGTGTGTGTGTGTGTGTGTTTATCTATCTGTAGAAATTCCAAAATTCTCCGATTCTGATAGCCTGGTTGAATTGGTATCGGGACTGGCACATCACTAGAAAATCGTAAGGCATGTCAGCCCTAACACAGGTTCAATTTTTGGAACGGTACTGAATTAGTATTGTGCCATATTGTTCACCTTAAGCAACAAAAATAACTATGTTGGAGTGATTGATTAAAGTGTAGGAATTGTTTTCTGTGTGAATTTCTTGGTTCAGCCTGGATGGAGCTATAAACGATTAGTTTTGTTCTTTTTTCAGCTTGTTGTACATTGGACGTTGGTGGAAGGGGTTAGCAAGCAAATGGAATGTTTCAGAGAGGGATTCGAGTCAGTTTTTCCATTGACTCATCTGCAGATGTTCTATCCCGAAGAAGTAAGCAAACTATATATTACGTTCAGTTATTTTATGGTTATAATAAAAATTATTTTGTGGGCAACTGAGTTTGTAGGTATTGGTGCTCGTTAGCAACACATTGCTATTTAAAAAATAAATCTTGCTAAAAGTTTTATAATAGTTTTGTTAGTTGTACGTAGTTTGTAGTAAACGTAGTTATGCAACTGTTAGGTTTTATTTCAGAATAACTGTCCAGTTAAATAAATGTTGCATTGCCTGCATTAACCCTTTCGAGCCTAAGCGACGATATATCGTCGTTGCAATTCCGCTGCGTAAAAGCCTACACGACGCTATATCGTTCGCCCACTTCACGGCACTGTTAAAAAAAAAAATAATCCAATTGCGTACATCAGAGGTGTAATACCGATTGACTTGGGTATTTTGGAACGTATATTTTCGGTTAATTCCGATTAATATGATTTAATTTCATCTTTTTATTACCTTAATCGATGTTATTGTATGCATCGTGGCCAAAATCTACGTGAAAATTGCATTTGTTTGGTGAAAATAGCGCTTGGTTCAAACCATCGTATCTCCGGAATGACGCAGCGTACAGCCGCCATCTTGGTCGCGTTCGAGAGAGGGAATTCCCAATTTTCTAGCCCGCGAAAAATGACATCAACCCCCACGTCACTGCCTGATTTCTTCGAATCAAATGTGTCGTTTTAACGGACTTTGTTCAAACGCTTCGGCATCGCGAGCCATCGCGAGCGCTGATTGGTTCGCTCGCGGCACGTGACTCTTCGGCCGTTCACAAGTGACGTCACGCGAAGCAAGTGAAGGTCGCATCCATTGGCGCTAGCAGGAGTGCGT
This sequence comes from Lithobius niger, assembly GCA_023313725.1. Taxonomy (NCBI): domain Eukaryota; kingdom Metazoa; phylum Arthropoda; class Chilopoda; order Lithobiomorpha; family Lithobiidae; genus Lithobius; species Lithobius niger. Next base: position 65,539 of record JAHWFP010219681.1, read on the forward strand.
CGCATTGCGGGCAGCCGGTCGCAATGGCTGTCCTACGCGAGTTGGTAGTGGGCTTTCGACGATCGCGAATTTTGAAGGAATAAAGCAACTTTAAACTATTTTTACGGTAATAAAAAAATAAAATAATGATTTCGGAAGTAATAAAGGGCGTTGTGACGGAAGAATATCGAGTGGATGTTATCATTCCGAGTACTGTAAGTTGAAACTTTCGTTACCGCTGTTTACGTAGTCGAACTTCAGGATTTTTTTAAATAATGAAAACGTAGGACGATGGTCCCAATTATATTTCTGGCCAATAATTTACAGTATAATTATTATATCTGCGAATTTTTATACTCCTAGACCGCATAGTTTTTTTTTTACAATTTATTTTCGTGAGGCATGCAACTTGTTCATGGCAGCCATGTTGCGGCCTTAGGCTTTTTCAGCAGGGAAATGAAAAATGGCGTTAGGCTCGAAAGGGTTAAGACAAAAATTCCTTACAAGGCTAAAATCCTTGCTTTAATCGCATGAACGTACCCAATGATAGCCAGATCCCGGCACCTCAACTGCTGCGCTATTGTCAGGATGCACGACAGCCTAGATGTGTTTTCACTTCCATCAGAAAGTACCCACTTCCCTTTGGGTAATGGCTAAATATAGTTTACTTTTGCTCTTTGCCGGAACTTAAGTCTTGGGAAGTTTCCGTGGCAGCTCTGCCCATATTCCAGTAGAAATTGCCATTTGTCTCAATAGTTTTGATCACGAACCGAGTCGGTCACGTGCTTGCTCTAGGAAATTACAATCTTCAGTATGTCCAACGTTTAATCATCTGAGAATGAATTCTTACATGCTATTCAGTGAGCTCGCACCTGAAAACCTCTGGCGATAAACACGCAGTGTGCAGGAAGTGTAGGACCTGTAATTTTCGCTAAAACCCCTGCTTCGTCTGCGTTCAACACTATGTGACCGAAATCGTAGGTATCGAAAAGAAATGATGGAGGTTTGACAAAAAAAATCAATGTCAAAGGCTTTGTTACTCCTCTTCGCTCCTTTTTCTTCTTCTTTCATAGCTCGTTAGACTGAGTTGTTATGGAGTTTGGTGATTTCCCTATCAAAATTTTGCTCACCAAAGACTCTTTAATTTAATTACTTAATTCATTTGCCACCAGCAGCAAAAGTACAAATAGGGGTCTAGAACAGACTGCTAACGACTTGCCCAGTAAAGGATAGGTCAATAAAATCAAGCACAGAACTCTGGTCGCAAAAGGAAGGCCCTTAAAGAGTATTTACTTTAAATTACATGACCTGTGGTTCTCTATTAAACTTGGGCTCTTATCCTTGTTGGACCTGGGCGTATAACCATGTTGGATTTAGACTCGCAGGCCCAAGTGGAATGTCTAGAAATCCAGTCACTAATACAGGATCTGTGTTGATTTTTACTACTCTTCTTACTACTCAGGAGGCATTTTAATTCTTACTATGAACGCTTGGCCTATGTGCTATGGAAATTCCCACATACTATATTGAATTTGGTGAGCAACACACTTCGAATAAGACAAATTTCTTTCAACACTTGGCAGCTTTATTCCTGGCACATACTTATATTTGAAATACCTTTTTCACTTTTGTAGTGGCAATGAACAAATAATGAATACGGCTTCAAATACATAAAAGGCCATTAATATTTAAGGACAAAGGCAATTTCAAATACAGCAACAAGTAGGACAAAAAAAAAAGAAGTTGAGCTTCCTTCTTCAAAGTGGCTGAAGGCTCGCCGGGACAAAACTATGGAAACCTCGTTTCTTCTGGGATGAATATGTCTGCCAATCAAAGTTTTTCACTCGACCCTTAACTCGGTAATCTTTAAAGCCTTCGGAATGGAGAGACCCATCCAAGAAACCATTTCCAGAGTTGGAACTTTTCCTAGTGCCTTTTCAAGGAACCTTGCGACTAGGGATCGACCGAGTCCGGATAGATCCGGATCCGGCCAATATTTTAAACCGGATCCTACTCAAATATTCAACTTCCTTTTTTTCTTTGCTTCTTAGTGAAATCTTGGTAAAATAAGTAATCGGTCTACAAGTATAAAAGATTGCAGACGAAATAATCATATTGTAACAAAAATATGAACTGGAGAATACGAAACGACGATGCTCAAAAAGTCAAAACCTTTATCAGGGAGCACAAATTGAGAGCTATTACTCCAGTTCTAGCGAAAGTTGGCTCACTTCTCCACGAAAAAATCTTAATTTAAAAAAAGTTTATTTCCACAAAGACAGCTTTAATTCACTAGATTTTTTTCTGATCTATCAAACTTACCTTGGCTAACCGAAAAAAAAAAAACATCAGCCGCATAGATTGGTGTAACTGGCATGTTTTCCCTATCGCACGTGGTGAGTGAGTTAGGCCTAACGCACGAAGCTGCAAACATTAAAATTTTTACCTTTGAATCTTTTAATTTATGGAAAAATATCCAAGTATTTACTTCACTGGCTAAATGTTGAGTGCCTTTGAAGTATCCAAAATTCATTTTATTGGAGAATCTGCTCCCTTAAAATTCGTTTTTAGACTTGGTAAACATTGCCTGTCAAATCAGCAGTAGCCAAACGTTAAGAGCCCACCTGGAATCCTGTTGGAGTAGTTAGCCTACTCCAAAACCTGATATGTCTGATAACACCATATTTAAATCTGCACATATTACTTAAAAATAATTTATTTTCAGCTTTATTATTTTATTTGGCTTTATTTATAATTAAACAAAATTTAAGAATATTTTGGAGAATTGAAAAGATTTTTTTTAAACCAGGCATGATTAACTGATCACCATGTTTAAATCTTTAAATATTTATTCAGTTTTATTTTTTTTTTATTTCAGCTGTATGTTATTATTTTATTTTATTTATAATTATACAAAATGTTAAAATATGTTGCAGAATAAAAAAGGTTATTTAACCAGGCATGATTAACTGATAACCACTTTTAAACCTGTAAATATTTTTCTGACTTATTTTTTTTGTAGGCCTATTTCACCTTTTTAAGTTATTTTATTTGGTAAAAAATAAATTAAATAAATTTTATTTTATAAAATCTGCCATTTTTTTTCGAAATGAAGCAGTAGGCTAGGCTAATCAATGAGAGAATCCTCAATTTAGAAAAATATTTTTTGATTGATTAACCTAATTAGTGCTTTATTTGATTGTTCAAAAAAATTTAGCAAGATTGTCAAACCAGTGGAGTGCTGTAGCCTATAGGCACTGTTAATAGCGTAAGGCTTCTGAGTGTTTAATGTAAGAAAGTAGTGTAAAACAAAACAAAAATTAACACTATCTGCAACTTATAAGGGAAAAAAATAAACAACTTTATTTCATCATTTTTGTGTGAATTACCCGGTATCCGGCACCGGCCCGGATCCGTAACCTAGATCCGGAACCGATCCGGCTCTAGCATCTAATTATCCGGAACTGATCCGGATCCGGTAAAATGCTATCTGGTCGATCCCTACTTGCGACCCTCTGGGACAAGCATTAGGATTTCTTACTCGTAAGACAGTCTTCCTTTTCACCCTGGCTTCTAGAAAACGCTCCAGAGAGTTTAAAGTACCTCACAGAATCCCATCTGTGATTTGGCCCAAACTACCGCTCGGTAGAAGTTTTTGCCACAAGCCTCGTTCCAAGCAAAGACACGGACAACTTCTTATGCATCAAAGTCTTAGTCAAATTCTTAGTCATAATTCCAGCGCCAGGTTCCCTAACAGGGGAACGAAGAGGAGAGACTGTAGTGCCCTGTTAGAGCCCTGCGTAAGTACTTAAAGTTAATTCAAAGAAGAATCCAAAGTGGAGATAGGCTGAACAGGCTATTAAAAACGGGCAATTAAACTGCCTTTTTTAAAAGATCAAAATAAGGCCGACAAGTAGGAAGTGAAGCTGACACCTGATGGAGATAGTCAGCTGTGTTAACACCTCCAGCGGGACAGACGCGAAATTTTGCTAGGATATAATTTTATATCCTTAAACTTAAAAAATTACGTAATTTGTGCTCCCTTTTTCCAAGAATTTTTAACTATTGTCTTAATGCAGACAATAATGCAAAATTTAATTGGATGTGTATTCTAGGGTTTAAAAACAGATTTACCATCTGGTTGGGGAATGATAAATCTCCAATATTTTTTGTTATATTGGAATGGGTTGTGGAATTTACGTTTGGTTATCATGCCGCCAGATGCAGATAGTTCGGAAGCAGTCACCCACATGGGCATAACTCCAGTGTTTACATTATATGTAATAAGCTAAATTTTAAAATTATGAACAACTGTAGCGGGAAATTTCTGTTTTGTTGCCCATTTAAAAACTTTTTCTTTCCAGCTGGAACAACTCTTCTGTGGCAGCTGTGCTGAATCTTGGGATATGAAATGTCTAATGGATTGCTGTCGCCCTGACCATGGTTATACCCATGACAGCAAATCTGTGAAATTTCTGTTTGAAATCCTGAGCAGTTATAATAAGGAAGAACAACGGCAGTTTCTGCAATTTGTAACAGGGTCGCCACGTCTTCCTGTTGGAGGTATGTTTAGTACTCTTGTTAACATTACGTATTATTTTTTGCATACCGTGCAGTGAGATAGGACAAACTTAGGAACAAAACACTAAGGATGAAAGTATACAGGGTGATTCGCAATAAACGCACAACCTGAATTTCTATAGCCATGAAAATAAACATTACCTAATTTTTAGCATTCTCCTGCTGCCAATGCTGTTCACTCTAGAGACTAAAGTTATGGATTCTTTGCCAGCATCGCTACCCTCTGCGCAGCCTCCATGGTGCATAAACAGGGTTGATGGACGGTATGACATCGTTCCTTCTCTATGCTCCAACTGCGTCGGACGTGCTGCGATATCCTCCTGGGCTCACGGTTCCGCTCTTCGGTTCCCTTCTGCGATGCCGTGCCTAAAGGCACCCCTCCGGAACCATTGGTCCGTGCTATTACACTGCCGCCTGCTGAATTTCCGCTAGCGGAATCCGCTCTTTCAGGTTGCTTAATTTCGGCTGTAACCTACCCACGGTCGCTGGAAACCATTCCCTGCTTCCTACGGTCCCACTTCATGAACCGTCTGCTTCGGTTCCCTCCAGTCCCGGTACAACCCAAGAATCTGGCACCGTGTCACCGGTCCAATGCGGACAACCGTCGTCAGTTCCTGACTTGCGTACCTTGGAATACAAAACTTTTTTCGGCAAAAGAACGATATGGTTATCTTAAACTCCAGGTTAAGACCAAGCGTGCGGCGGCCAAGAAGGCTCACCGACAGGCACCGGACCATCCTCTGGACTTGTCCTCATTTTCTTCACAATGTTATACCGGTTCCCTTTCTAATTCGGTAACACCGTTCACCATGGCCTTTGGGACTGTATTCCCCGCCAACAACCGGTCCTTGGTCAATCCACGACTCCGCTTACCACACTTCTACGCACCGGCGCTCTTTTAGACAACGATTCCCCATTGAAATTAGACCCCCCCCCCCCGGCCGGGAAACGTTGTCCTTTCGTCCCATAGGTGATGGCACAGCCAACCCCAGGAACTTGACACCTACCCTTAGTCCGAATTTCTTACGGCCGACCTCAAAATGTACTTTTTCCTTCCCCGAAGGGTCTCTGTTCCCTAATCGGTCCTCCGGGATAACAACCGCCTGCTACGTCCAGGTCTTCAAGCGGCATCACAAGCAGATGTGTTCAACATGGCCGCCAATGTGCTTGGCGAAAGCTTGCCACGGATCCTTCTTCTCCCGATTTAGTTAAAATTGTAATCAAGATCGTTGTCTTATGATATGCGCTCATGTTTTCGCAACTGGACACCGCTATTTTGAAATCTTTCTGAATCTGTGCAATCTCTGCATAAAAATGCAGCAAAAAAAGAAATACTATTCTAGCAGTGGCGTCGGACGAGTCAAACGTGAAAATTGACTAATGGGATAATTGTCGTAATATCTGCCTAAATAAAAAATCTGGAAAATCATCTAAGGCCATGCAAAAAAAATATTGTTAGGTTTACGGGCGAGGTTGCAAATTAAAGCACCAGGCAACCAGGCATTTTATTTTATTTTTTATTTGACTTAACTGACCACATTTCTTTAATGTGTACCTAGCTCAAGACTGAAAGAGTTTGCAGTAAGCCTAAAAAAGAATAATATTCCGCTAATATGTTATTTAAGTCATATAGTAGTATTTTATTTAGTTTTTGCCAAATAACTTCTTAGTGGTTTGAGCTAAAGGCTTGAAATTAGCACCATTGAAAAGCTTGTTTCGAGCCGGTTAAAATGGTATACTGGAATGTCAACAACTCAAAATGTCAACTCAATGTCAAAATTTGGCGAAAATATGATTTTTAGCCGGTGGACCAAGATAGAGATAAAAAATTTTGACCCGCGATAATTTATGCGCCTGTAAACCAAACAATTTGCATGGCCTAAATGGAATATCGTATAATGGATGCTCGTCTAACTAGACAATCGTATGGCTGCGGTTTCTGATGTTATATCTATAGTTACAGTGCGCGCGGCAGGGATGTTGGACGAATTTCATGTTAGATGATTTTCCGTTACACTGTATACAATCGTCCAATTATGATTTTCCAATTAGAAGGTCATCCCCCCGCTCCCCCCAATCTCTAGTTCATGTCAAAGTTCATAGATTACAACACATCCACAGTCAGTTTGATTTTGTCGACGACCTCCGAAAATGTACTGCCAACCAAGCAAAGTTGGAGCAGCTCCATCAATGAACGAAACGAACAAAATTGCATTGTTGGATGAGCTTCGGCTGAGACCAAAAAAGGTTAAATTATAGTTCTACTTTAAGTTAACTAAAGCTTCATACACTTATTCGCAGGCTTGCCGTGAATAAATAAAAGATTAGCGGAGAAATAATTATCGTGCTCTTGCCTACTTGCTTGGCCTTGGTGTGGTCGTTCTTCCTCCCGTGGATTAGTAATATTAGTAGACCTGAGCAAGTGATGATTTCTCAGTTCCATAATGCTGAATAATTTGAAAAACGTTAACACTCATAATACTTGAAATTAGGACTGTGCGAAAATCGAAACTTTCGATTCGATTTCGATTTTATTATGTTGTCGAAATCGAATCGAATCCGTCAAAATCAAAATCTTCGATTAACGAGATTCCCACCGATTATCGAGATTCCCACCGAGTCACGAGATACCCATCTAGTAACGAGTTGAATTATTTTCGATTTTTTGAAAATGTTTCAGTAAATACATTGAATAAAGTTTAACAAAAAAATTTGAATCAAGTAAAGCATTAACTTTAGTCAAAAATGTGTAATGACTTTGTTTTATATGGCAACTGTGCATGGTACCATGTTAATCATTGCTGCAATAGTGTAGTCAGTGCCTTACAACATGCCAGTGTAAATTTAGCAATCAACTAAGGGGCAATAATTTGCCAAACTTGCATAATATATGAAGTTAATTTGACTAAACAAAATCTAAGGATGGTGCTACTCAAAAGGGGGAGTGAGGGAAGCTGGAATCTTGCTTTCTAACTTTGTGTTAAAACCAAAATATAGTTTTGCTCAATGAAGACATAATTCAAAGTTCAATGTATTGGATTAACATTAGTTTACAGGAATGTAATTACTTAAAATTAATATCTTTTTCAAAAAGCCCTTATTGATAAAAGTTGAAAAACAAAATGGTTTAAAATCGAAAAAGAAAAAAAAATTGAATTTCGAAATCAAATAATAATCGAAATCGAGATGTTCTTCCCCAAAATCGATCGAAATCGAATCGAACCCAAAATATTAAAACCGCACATCCCTACTTGAAATTCATTCTGACATTTGAAATTTTGCATAAGGCCATGGAAAAAAAAAGTTTTGGTTCTCGGGCATTTTTTACAAGCCGAAAAAGTCACCCGGTGACCAGGCTTTTTTTATTTTTTATTTCTGTTTGAAACTTAGGTAACCTGGTATCTTAAGTCGGTTCTTTCTGTTCAGATTGTGGTACATGTAGTAAATTTCTGAACTATTTCAAACTGCGACTAAACCTAATGTTTGCTGGATAATGTATATGCAAGAAAGCTTATCTCTCTTAGAAATTTCTCGCGGGTCACTTTTTTTTTATTTTGCTGAAATAAAAGTCAACAGGCAGTATAGGTCAAGATTAACATTTTTTGTCAGTCGCCACTGGCTGGTTAGCTAGCTCTGATTAGTCGCCAGTTTTGTCGCCCCAATGCGTTTTTTTCATGCAGAATCCCAGTTTATGCATTTTCATGCTGTAGTAATCCCAATTCAGACACTGCTTTTAGAACAAGATTCTGATGTTTAGTTCAGGGAACAATACAGCATGTACAAAATTAATTTTACGAGACAGTAAACTTTTTACTTTTCATGAACCAAAGAACTACTGAGAGGTTTCACAAAAGGTACAACCTTTGGTAAATTAATGGTGTGTCCTTCAGTGCGAACTGGAGTGGCACACTGTTTACATTTATTTTTATACCCTAACCTAATACCATCATTAAGAACTAGAATGGCACACTGTTTACATTTACTCTTATGTCCTAACACCAGCATTAAGGGAAATTAATAAATTAAACAAGACAAATAAGGAGTCTGCATGCCACTAGTTTGACAACAGTTGACGTTTTAAATTTGCTTTAGGTTTGTCACCTCCTACTGGCGACTAAGTGGAAACTTGACGCTTGCTGGAGCCCAAAATTTAATCGCCATCTGGCGACTGGCCAATGCTAATCTTCATCTCTACCACGTAGGGCCTGAGAACCTAATATTTTTTTATGGCCTAAATTGTGTATCGTATTAGAATGCTGAATTACTGAACATGATTGCATTTTACTAGATGATCATCCTGCGTTTTCTGCTCCATTTAATTTTTCGATTTCGGTTGAAAATATAAAATAAATTGTGTACTTACCCTAATGGTATTTTTTTTCTTTCAGGTTTTAAGAGCTTATCTCCTCCTTTGACCATTGTAAGAAAAACCTTTGAACCCAACGAAAGTGTGGATGATTATCTCCCTTCCGTCATGACTTGTGTCAATTATTTAAAGTTACCGGACTACTCGAGCATTGATGTCATGCGCAAAAAGTTGCAGACTGCTGCTCAAGAGGGACAACATTCCTTCCATTTGTCTTAACGAAAAAACAGTTGACAATTAAGACTTGTAAATGAATGGAATTCCGAGTTAGTCTTAGGTGCGCTCTTGAAACTGGTGCGTGTGTGTGTGTATCCATTGAGTTGAGGTCCAGCCACTTTCAAAGCCAGAGAGGAAAGGCGCAGTACCAAGACATCAACTGGCTTCCACGACTAGATTTAAAAAGAATAGTTACCTTTTTGCCAACGGAAGCAGACCGTGTTAAGCGATTACTTGCTCCATTAACAACAAGGTGTATGGAAATGATCATCGGCTAACTGCAAGTGCCGTACACATTTAACGGCAAAATCCCACTTTTCATATTACCAAAGTCTGGAGTGCTAGATGACAAAGATGAACTAAATAACCAGCTTGTCATAGACTGGCCTCCGAAAGTAACACCTAGGAACTACAAATTTTAGCCATTGGTTGATAATGACTGAAACAGTGACCGACTTATTTTGCAAAGAGAAATGGAAGCCAGCTTTTTTTTTTGTGGATAATATGTTTACAGAACAGGGTGTTGTAAATAGTTTTCTGAGATGGAAGATTTTTTTTTTTTGGCAGGCAACTTTCTGCTATCGTGTCATGCCATGAACTACTGACTGACCGACCGCCCATACAACTGCTCTTTTGGTTGACCTATGCAAAAAAAAGGAAAAAAAAAATTTGTTTCATAAAAAGCTTGTGTAAGTAAGTGTAATACAAAAGCTGGTTATACAGGATTGTAGCTAATAAAAGATAGTAACGGTTTATGTAAACATATTTATTTATTCACTTCCATTAGAAAATACTCTCGTTAGTTTGGGCTAGGCCACACACAAAAAATTGTTTTTATTGGCTATGTTGCTGATTGAAGCACCACACAACCACCCACTTTGTTTTCTATTGCATACCACATTTCATTGACATGTACCTAGTTCAAAGCTGAAAGAGTATGTAGTCAGCCTAAAAAAATATACCGTATTGTCTCGTGTATAAGCCGCACAATTGTCGAAATATTTTTGTCCAAAAAAGCAACCTGCGGCTTGTATGCGGACATAACTATACAGGGTGGTCCACAAAAAACTTGACGACCCAACTTTCTAGTTAGCACTCCTCTGAACCAGGCGAGGACAGAAATCTTACGGTATATTAGCTTTGATCAATTGCTGTCCTCTCCTGATTCTGAGGGGTGCTAACTAGAAAATAATGGGTCGTCAGTTTTTTTGTGGACCACCCTGTAATTTCGCTAAATGGTAACCGATTTTGACGTTCAAGTACACCGTTCAACCATTTTTTTTGCCAGCTTTCCAATGGTGCAAACCACAAGTCAATGCTTGCATTGGGCCAGACCAATGTTTGACTTGCGTGCACTTTATTTGTTTTGTTTGGTATGGTCTTTTTCTCTGGGTGCGGCTTATATGCGAGCCAATACGGTATTTTGCTGACGTCATGTATCGTCGAGTAGTCACTGTAACTTAGTATCTGCAAAATACTGAATTTCAGTAATTTCAAAATCACTAATTTTATGCTTTCCGATGGCCAAATAAAATAATTATTTGTCCTATTTTAAAACTGGTTGCATCTAGTTCCCGCCGGCACACTGCTCTGTACATCCATATACAGAACACCCCGTCATCTTGATTCTCATCACTATTAGGCACCGATGGTGTAACAACGGGCCAGTTTTCTTTCCGTGTCGCTGTAAGTCGCAAAGTCCATAGCGAGTAAAGAAGAGAAGGTAATTCATGAAAATCGAGTCTGGAAGCTTTGCTGCTATCTCCCAGTGATTTGCATCTTTTGTGTTGGAAATTCTGAAAATGTAACTTGATGCAGAAAATTGTGAACTTTGGCTTCAGTGTCGAATCGGAGTTCTGTACATCTGGAAGCATTTTGACCTGTAATGCAGGGTTCGCACAGGGCCTTGAAAACCTTGAAAGGGCTTGAAGTTGAAGTTGAGACTTGCAAGGCCTTGAAAGCCTGGAATTTTGTGCAAATTCCGTTTTTTGGCCTTGAAAGTGCTTGAATCCATTAATTGAACGTTTTTATTTTCTTGAAATGCTCGAATAATAATAATAGAAAACTCCGGAATCTTGAAACTTTTAACGAAATTTGTAAAGCGCGCGCTTTCATTTTATTTCTGGCCGTAGCTACAGTTTTCTTGCGCTTGTGTTGGTTAATTATGCCAATTTACCAAGAGTAGCTTGTAGCTATCCGAACTGGGACGCATTGCTCAAACGTGAATTCAACGTAAACCTGGCTCTTGCTGGTGGCTGATGCAAAGTCAAGTGACCTGGAGCAGCTTGCAGTTATACTGGTCTCGCGCCTCCATCTTGTTTTGGCGGCACTTTGCGATCATGGACGGGCTGATTGATACATATGGCCCGCACATGTTTTATTTTGAATATCGAGGTACTGTTTTTTTAAATTTGCAATGGGAAAGTGTAAGTTTCAAGATGCGTGGCGTGAAAATTCGAAGTATATGGACGGGTGATTACCCAAATCAATCTCGAAAGATGGGGTAAAGTGCATTAAAAAGCCATCGGATCTTCATCAAACGCTAGCGTCGAATGGATCATCGGCATCGCATTTGACAAAATAAACTGCAAGTGTTAGTCGTGATGTAGCAGCATAATTTTTAATGATTCTGTTGGCCGGCAATCAACAAAAATGCAAAGGTGGGTCCGTGACCCACAGACATGGAAGGTCGAAATTACATTAAAAAGTGTTGTGTTGCATTATTCTTATAAAAGCTGCGAAGACGTCAGTTAAGTTATTTCTTGTGTTACGATCAGTTAAAAATTTGTCCCCAAAAGTCCACGATTTTTTTTAGGGTTTTAGACCAAGCAAGTTAATAAAATGGTTCTCGGGCAAACAAAGTTGAAATATTGCATAACGTAATTGAAGCTAATTTTTATTGGAAGTTTGGGGCAGTTTTAGCAGGGCTTTTAAAAAAAACTATTTTCAAGTGTAGTCGAAGCAAGCCTGGATCAGATTTCATTTCCAAAGCCCCCCAAAAAAAAGATAATTGACGCAGGGCTTTTTAGGTGACGCGGCAGTGCCTTTTTCAACTTTGCTTGTCCATAGGGATATTATTTTGTGTCGACTTAAATTTTAACGTGGCGACTATAAAGATTTGTAGGCTACTGGTCAGTAGGGTGCATGTTAACAAGTTAATTTTTGCTTATGCTTGGTGGAGATTATTAGAATAGGCCTATAAAAAAAAAACAAGGTTAAAGCAATTGCAAATGAACGATTAAATTTGCTGATACTTTCTTTACGCAAAATTTAAAAAGTGCTTGAATTTGGTGTGAAGGTAGGCCTTGAAAGTCCTTGAATTTTATTTCCTCAATGCTGTGCGAACCCTGGTAATGTGAACAAAGCAGTTCGTTCTACATTTCTTGACTTGGTTATTCATCTCTTGCATGTGCGTTTGCTTATTTATTTACCTGAAATGGCAATGTTTTTGCGAATTTTAATACCGACAAAAGTGTAGAAGACGATGTTTCGCTTTCGTTGAAATCATTTTCGAAACGGGTAGAAAAATCTGCGGCATCGCTGTGAGTTTACTGATGGACATCGCAAGCTAAAATTTCTCAATCCCTCAACCCGAAATTGATGGAAAATTTGCCTTATTACAGAAGAATTTCATGCATCTGGCATCGTCGTCGGCAGTATTGCTGTCGGCCAACGCTGGCTTTCCGTCAAGCGCGCCATCTAATAATCTATCTAGGGCAGCGCTCAGCTTTCCTCAACCAAGGACAACAGAATGAAGGATGCGCCAGGTTACATCGAGAGCACTAGGAGTTAAACGAAAAAGAATTTAAGTACATGGAAAGTGATAGTGATGTACGTTGAATGTGAATAGAAAAAAAAAAAGTATAAAATGTGAATGTTGCAAAGAATTATCGTAATTCTCCACCCAATAATTCGCTGTCGAGTGATCGGGAATTTTGGCTTGTCTTCCATCGCCATGGCGTGCAGATAAGGCTTGGGAAAGGGAGAAAAAAAACATCCGTCAAACAGATACACCTCGTACCGTAGACGGCTCTGGTCAAAGGTCCATTACGATCGGTTCATCCCAGGATGACAATTGTGGTAAAAGCCATCATCACAAAGACTAAGAGTGGAAAAATGCAGTAATAGAACGACAGGCCCAAATCTCGAAGTCTATTCACTCGAGTGGCAGAACTGAGTCAAAATGAGATAAAAGCAGCAACAACTTCAGATAAGACTGAATTCAAAAGTAATTCATTAGTTTGGTATAAAAAAAACTCTTCCGTCTCAGGTTCCTTAAGACATCCCACCCTATGAACGGCTAATCAGCCTCAGACTTGCACTGTTGGTTGCGACAGTTCCCGGCCTCCTGTCACTCAGGACGCATCGGATTGTTCGTCTCCTTTTAGCTCCACACTAGGAAGCCCCTCAGTGCCTCCTTTCGCTTGCGACAGTGCTGGCACACCTTAGGTGATCCCTCATTCTTCAACTGTCAGATTGCATCCTTTAACTCCGACATCTTCGTTTCTGATGTGTCGCCTTTCATTCTCTCGTGTCCACGGCATCTCTCCTCTTCACAGATTTCCTGACGCACCTCGACCTGACTGTCGGTTTTTGCCGGCGTGCGGCCGTCTTTCCATATCCCCACATCGACAGCCGTTGTCATCCCCCAGTGCTCCCTGTGTATTTAGAAGATGCCACTTGTGCCGCCCGAGCATCTCCGGAATCGCCCATTGGCGCTTAACGGTTCTCTAGTCCACATTTCTTCATTTTGTGAAGAACACGAAACATGAACACACCTACAATGATAATGTTGTTTTCTGTATCTCCATTCCTTTTCGTCTATGTACAGTAAAGATGAAAAACGTGAAAGTCGAAAAATGTTACTAACCTGACAGATAAAAACGAACCACCTAGAGATGCTTTCGTCCTTAAAAAAAAGTGTATAAGGCCACACAAAAGTGTTTCCCAGGCACCGCCCACATCCTAGAAAGCGTCCGCATTTTGTCTTTTTTTTCCCCATTTTTCTAAAAAAAAATGTCCACATGTAGATTGAAGCTTTTGGACTAAAGGCTGTGAGTTAAGAGCTCTATTTACCATCGTAGAATAGTACAAGTCTCAAGATACATAACCTACATTCTAAAATTGCTTTAATCATGTTAAAAATGTATACAACTGGAAGCTTTTTAGGAGATATGACCTTGTATTGTCCATAAATAACATGAAAATTGTAACTTGTTAAAATTAGTTTTTACTATCATAAAAATACTTACCTCCAGTCTACATGCTAAATTCGTTTAATTTTGCATTTCCCATGCTCAACCACCCATAAATCTTGAATTTATGAATTTCAACGTCAGTTGCCCTCTTTTCCCGCTAGGCGCGCTGCCTCATCTTCTTTTGGAAATTATTTGCCCAAGAAACATTTTTTTTTGCCTTGGTGTGGCCTAAGAAACCTCGCTTTCATTTTTAAATGCCACTACTGGCAGAAGTCACACTTTCATGGCAGCAACATGCAGCCGTAGCTTTCTTCGCCACCAGTTCCCGTGCTTCAGACCTTCAAGGTCCTTTGCACCTGTCTTACTGTTGTCTCCTTTCGTTTATCACTCTCACTCCCATACGTTGTGGATTGTTTCCTCATCGGTTTGGATTTTCGTCCACATGGGTAAACGCCGTTAGGTTGTTCCGACTTGTAGGTAATCCACACAGTGATCCATGGCTTTCGACTGCTACCACTGAACCGCTTCGTGTTCCTGAAAAGTGTACATGCGCCGTCTTTCTTTCAAGAAAGTCCACAATCGACCCACATCAAGTTTGCAGGAGACTTTGTTCATGTGACTATTCCACTAATCCATGTGCCGTTTGTCTCACAATTGATCACCCTATTTGGAAGAAGTTTATGGTAATGCAACAAAAATCCAAGGTTTGCAAGGATCAGTGCGACTGCCAGAAGCAACGAGAACTTTGGAAGCTTCTAGACAATCTGCGTGTGACTGCCGGAAGCAACGAGACCTTTGGAAGCTTCTAGACAATCTGCGGTAATTTCACAGCCATCCCAGTCTGGTTCACGTTCCGGCTCCTTTCTTTCAAGAACTCGGCCTACACCACTTTCACCTTCTCGTAAACGACAGTCTGATTCCGTTTCTCTTATGACATAAAACAGTGCCATCTCCACAACCAGCAACCTCGCTGCGGAAGCAAAAGAGGACAAAAGGGCTCCACGTCAAAAGCTGTGCCTCTTCAAGAATCAGCATTTAACACTTTCGGACTTGATTTCTGCCCTCTCCTAGTTCTGAGGGGTGCTAACTAGAAAAGTTGGACTTGGAAAATGTTGGGCCGTCAGTTTTTTACGGACTACCCTGTACTCAGGAGCAACAGGAGGGGGTGTGGAGCACTACTGGATATTTGGCCATGGACCTTGGGCTCCGACATGTTTCCATGGACAGTTAGGACGATCAGTCTGTCTGAGAATCCCATTATGGATTTGGCCACAAGTGGCCCGTTTTGTGTGGTGAATGGCTGTTGGTGCTTTAAAGCCCCTCTATATGAAACAGATTTCAACGATGGACTGCCGGATGGATTTCCGCTGGCAGTTGATTAACACGCACTTCTCGTAGCACTCCTTGTGCATTTGAGTCAGTGGCACATCATCAACAACATGCTAACAGTAGTGTCGGCTATTCAATCAAATACATGATGACATAGCACCCAAGTGCAGTCATGTAAACATACGGTCACCGCAAGAAGTTTGGATGTTACAGTAGAATAATTTACCAAAAAAAAAAGTATTGCATGTCCGTGCAGCTAAGTTCCATAACTGGACCCTCCCTTAGCTTGGAATCTTCTTGCCCGTTTATAATTTTAACAGCCAAACGAGTTCACAGCCTAATTGTATTATGGGCCTTGTCAAACCACCAGTGACGACATCTCCTTAACAGGGTGTGTGCTAATCACCTTGTATAACGGAGTGCACATTGAGGACCCTTTTATGTGCCTGGCTCCTCAGCATTTCTCTATTGCACATCGGTGCCAAGTTTGCAGACACCAGTGATCTATGCATTGTCAAGAGGTTCCACTTACCCACTGATGTAGTTTGTATACAAACTGTAATTCCAGAGATATCTAAGGCCGGTGATGCAGGAGCTCTTAACTCGCCGTGTGTCTTAAAAGATGGGCAATTGAACGAATTTCTTTGGTGTAGCATGACACATTCTTTTAACATTTTAGATGTCTGCTTCCCAGTAAATACGGGTAAGACCCCACTAGTGCTTCGACTCTTGGAAGTAAGCATGTGGAGGGGATGGTTCTGCTAACACTGGTTGGCCAGACGATGACTTTCCCCCCTCTCACGGGATTTTCAATGGCTGTAGTAAACAATACACTGTGTAGTGATTTTATCTATGGAACTTTGCAAAGCAGCTATAGACTCTACCAGCTTAACATTATTGCCTTATTGGATCCAACCAGACAAGGGTCTATATACTGGCTAAGGGTTGTTTTTATAGCCGACGAAGATATCAATTACCGGTTTTTATAGCAGTTCCCCCCTTTTGAGCTTATTTTTCCCTAGAATCTTGAAAGTTGTCTTCCCTGCCAGGCTCGTACGGTACTGCGCATGCGCGGGCCATGGTCGGCTTATGTAAGCTCCAGCGCGGCCTTCCGTTGGCATCATTTCTCCTAGGGTGATCGCTGTGTGTGGTCGCTCTTACGCTTTCCCCGCCTGGCCCTCCGCATACCTCCGTTTTGGGTTCCGCTTCCGCGGCGCTTTCTCTGCAAATTTGCCTGCCTCCAATGCAGACCTGCTCTCCTCCGCCCTGCCCTGTCCTTCGGTCGTGGAGAAGCGACTCTCGGTCGTGGGACGGGGGTCTTTCGGTTGGCGCGGGCTTGCCTGTGAAGAGCAGTATGGGAGATGTGACGTCCCGTGGAAAGGAGGGAGGGGACGTCATGGTGTCCTAGGATTGGTGGCGTAGCTCTAGAGTCGGCATCGGTGCAAACTAAGACGACCGGGAGTGGAAGAGAAGAGATCGGACATGCCGTGTGAAAGAACTGCACGACGACAGAGGAACGAAAATCTGCATGAAAGCAAGTGCGAGCCGGGGCAACCCTGGACTTTCGGTCGGGTGAGTGAGCAGGGGCTGGTCGGAGGGTGGGCTGACCGGCAGCTTGGAGTGAGATGGCAAGATGGCAGCGTCAGGTGAGCGTAGGTGGTTGAGTGCCGGGGCAGATGTAGATCTGTGACTCGATACGGGGTAGATACGCATTAAAGGGGGGGGGGCGTGGATGGACGGAACAATGTAGCCCAACTTTCCCAGCTGGATAGACGGGAAGGCATGGATGGCAACACAGGCCAGTTGGCGATAGCCCGGTGAAGGGTACACACGATACGGGCTGAAAGTGATGTGTGCGGTAACTTTTGGGTGCCAGCATGGCGGAGAAAAGGGAGGCAGGACCGTCAGTGGGGATGCCGTTCACGGTTGTTGTTCTGGCCGGTATGGAAAGGAAAAGGATACAAGCTTCAAGTCGTTGACGGGAATGGTGAGAACTTGGCGACAACTCGACTCGACGGAGACGTCGCAGCAATGAACAGCCCGAGGCGAACCTTAGGGTGGAAAAACGGCAGCTACGGCATCGGAGAGGCTGGCGAAAGTCCAGAGTCACAATCTCGATTTGCTGGCGACGACCCGGCTATGGTCAGAGCGGAGGAGCGTACAAAAGACGTCGTCGTCAGAGTGGCGGACGAAAGACTGCGAGAGGGCCGGAGGCAGAGGCCGTCGAAGGACAGTCCAGGTCAAAACCGTTCCCACGGTTGGCCCGGTGAGGTGCGGAGCATCAACCCCAAGGACGAGAGGCTGGAACAAGAAAACACCGGCTTGATGGTGACGTCCCGGCTATGGGCAAACCGGAGACGGGCCAGGAATGGAGCGTGCAAAAGCAAAGGCGGGGTAAAGACGGCGAGGGGCCGGAGATAGTAGCTGTTGATAGACGGTCCAGTTCACAACGGCTTCCACGGCAGGGAGCTTCACAGTCAAGGTGGAAGGGGCGAGGCGCTGGAACAACAGGCCTAATTCGACGGTGGCGTCCCGGCTATGGGCAGGCCGGAGACGGACCGGTGAATGGAGAAAGCGTAAACAAGGCGGACGAAAGACGGCAAGGGAGCCCGATGGACGATCCAGTTCACAGCAGCTTCAACAGTAGGTCCACTGAGACATGGAGCTTCAATGTCGAGGTGGCAGAGGCAGGAACAACAATCCCAATTCGACGGCGACGTCCCGGCTATGGGTAGACCGGAGACAGGCCGGGAATGGAGCGTGCGGAATCAAGGCGGACGAAAGACGGCGAGGGAGCCAGAGGTAGGGCCGTCGATGGACGATCCTGTTCACAGCGGCGTCTACGGTGGGCCTAGGAGGAC
>JAHWFP010219681.1:84168-99438 GCA_023313725.1 Lithobius niger
CAAACGGGAAGCGGGCGAAAGCCAGGGGAAGAACGGTTCTTGTTCAGGAGGCGGTGGAAGGACGGGTAGGGCAAGAGGTGGTCAGACGTCCTGAGGAACGGAGGTGAAAGCCACCCACGGTAGCCGACGGCGAGCAGACAAAACCGGCGTCGGAGCCGGAGGCGAAAATGGACGAAAGAAGAAGGGAACCAACAGAACGAGCCGCATGGCGGCTTGAGACAAAGAGATGGCGAGCCCTCGTAGCCGCCACTCTTATATAGGGAGGACCACGCATGCGCATGCATGGTAGGGTAAACTGAGGCGGCAATTCAAGTCTCAAGCAACCAACAGGGTCACTGAGGCATCACTGAGAAAGCAATGCTAAAAACTGACAGGTATAGTACTTTCACAGCAAGGAAAGGTGGAGTTGAGGCAGTGGCTCGTGGAGGGGAACTGTTGCAGTGAGATTGAAAATGTCAATCCACCAAGTGAAGGTGTCGGTTGGAAAGGATGGGCCAAGTTGTTAGGTGGAAGGGTCGCCCCAATGAAGGGAACGATAATGGTGCAGGGGTCGCGCCATTCACCTTCCGTACGGAACGAGCAGAGGCAAAGTCTCGGAATGTGTGGAGCGGCTGATGTAGAAATGATCGGACGGAAGAGAGGAAGGCAAAGAAACTCGAAGACGGTTCCGTCGAGTAGAAAACGGAATAGGTGGCGGACAGAGGCATGAAGCGTAATGTGAAGGTATGCTCCGCCAGGTCGACGGAAACTGTCCAATCGTTGGGCTGGAGACATTCTTGGATGGAGGATACCGTTTCCATTTGAAAATGTGGGTTGAGAAAAAATTGGTTGAGTGGTTTTAGATTGAAAATAAAGCGTGTTTGTTCCGTCTGCTTTATTTTCGCAAAGAAAAATGCTGCTGTAAAAACCCGGAATGAACGGAGGTATCACAATTTAAATAGCTTCCTTCCGGAGGAGGGATGTTAATTCTGTTCGAAGCAGTGCGGAGGGTGGTGATTCCAGGTCCCACGGTGGGTCTTGCACCGGAGGTTGTGGGGAAAACTTAGGCTTGAAGCCGTCCAAAATAATAGAAAGGATCACTGGGTCGGAGGCTATCGTCCGCCAGGCATTGGCGTGATATCGAAGGCGTCCCCCTACAGCTTATGGGGGAGGCGGAATCTCAATAAATTGTCACGTTCCCTGTGTCGGGGTGGGGAGGAGGATCGTCGCTTTCGATCGGGAGTGGAGAAGCGCCCCAGGTGACGGCCACGTCCGCGTCCCTGGGTGCGGGGTGGAAAAGGCGAGGCAGGACGCGTATCCGGAGGCGGAAGAGAATCGGGAGGTTGAGTAGTCTTCTAGGAGGATCAGGTTTCGATGGTGTGGGACGAGGACGACGTCCCAGGTAGTTCTAGTTGTGTCGAGGTTTCCGAGAGAGATCGAGATGGGGAGCAACTTTCGGTATTAAACCAAGGAACAAGGATTCTGATTCGTGGATGGGTTGATTGCGGAGGAGAAGGTGTGTGGAGTCGTGTAGATTTGTGGCCGTGTTCAGAGTTACCTCCCATACCAAAAGTGTTGAGTTGAAGAGGGCATGTGTGAACCAATTCGTAGCGTGGTTAAATAGCGAAGCAGCTTTTCTGGAACACTTGGTTAATGAGGAAGGCTAACGGGCGAGTGTCTTCCGGAGGAGGGTCGGCATAAAGTCTTTCACATAGTGCATTGGCTGCAGTACTAAGGACGTCCGCTTGGGATGCAGCTCGGAGGCCTAGGAGGAGGATACGGTCGTTGTCTTGGAGGACAAAAACGGGAACCGCTGCACGACGAGGGAGGTAGAGAGCGAAGCCGAAGTCTTAACTTCATGTCTGCGGTCAGGAACTCTGATTGAGGATAGGTGTCAAAATTGCGTGGGTTGGCCGTACCATCGCTTATAGGGCGGAAGAAGTAATTTTCGCGGCCTGGTTGAAGTGGAGGAGGATGGCGCCGTTGCAGAGCAGAGTTGCTATGAGCGTTGTTGATTGACCCAAGAGCGGAGGCTGATGGGGTAGCTGGTCGTGGAGACCAAAACCAAAATCTGTAGCAAGGCCTCTGTTTTTCAATACCGAGTTGTTGGTTGCTGTGGGTTTGTACAAGAAGCAGTCTGGGATGATTCTTTCAACTGTTTTCAAAAGTTCTGGAAGAGGAGTCTCGGAAGGGTCTGGGTTCACTTTGGAACGGAGGGTCACGTCGACCTGAAAGGGATGGATCTGGTGAATAGTAGGAATCCTGGTCGTCACCTACGGAAGCATCAGGTGGTGGCACGAGAAGTGGGGCCAGTGGAGCGGTAAGAGTGGTGGAGGGTTCTGCTTCCACTACAGAGGGGCAGTGTCGTTTAGAAACGGAATTTAACCAGGAGGTCGTGTAGTCCGTTGTAGGCACCTTCCACTTGAAGGTGCGGAGGGAGGAGTCCATGAGGGAATGTATTTGTGACGATGTGAGTGGCTCGGCGGTACGGAGGGTTGTGGTACGTTCAGGTGCTGAATGTTGGGAGGAACGTGAGGACAAGTCCAGAGGTGTCAATTGAGCACTCACGGAGGAGGCCAACTTGGCCACAACATTCCGTGCTTTAAGTTGGAGTTTAAGGCAGGCATATCGTTCCTTTGTGCGAGAAAGTTCTTCCGAAATGGGAACGTAAATCCCGTGCCGGAGGTGGTTGGCTGCACAGGATGGGAGACGTGGCTGCGGTGTCGCAAGGCACGGAGAATGATTCGGAAAGGATTCGGAGGTGGAAGAGGCTCCAAAGAATCCTCTGTTTTGTTGTGAGTTCGAGAATTTCTACATTCTCAGCAACAGGCAGAACGTGGAGCGGCGATGCGGAGCGATGAGTACGGGCGGAGAAGTCATCCCTAGGTGTCCCGTTAGCTCAAGGCATCGCCATGCGGAGGCTTGACTGACGATTCACGGAGCGAAGTGAACAGCGTGGCGGCTAGAGAAGAAAAGGTGAGCATTACCGCTCCGCTTCGACTTTTATATGAAGGAGGCTGCGCAGTAGATAGCGAACCGGAAGGACATCTTCGATTTATTTTCTCTAGAAGAGGACTTCAATCATCGAGGACCACATGCCTGCCAAGTTCAATTGCCTTGGGTCAGTGTGTTTGCACACAAGAAAAGTAGAAAAATAAACTCCAAAACAAAACAATTTAATAACATTATGGCATAAAAAGGTTTACAATTTCACCAATCTTTTGTTAGCTGTGACTAGACAAGAAAAAACTGACAAAATAAACTTCAATATTGTACTCTACAATAAACAGCTGCATAAGCAAACAAACATGACTAGTTCAAAACTAAAAGCAATATAATGGGATTACAACATTAGGAGTATTTGCTTAATTAAGATAAGTTATATTTTCATGAGGTAAGATTTACTACAAGTTAGTAAAGCTTATCAGATTCATGACATTACAGAATACGACACCATTTCATTCATGCTTAAGGGCAAATTTTGCCATTCTGATGGAGCTTCAGCATTCAAATTAAGTAGGTAAATATGCTAACGAGACTGCCCAAAAATACGACACAAAAATTACCTGGCTTTTTTTAAGTGTCAACAAGAAAACAAATTTAAAACAATAGTACTCAATACCTTTGTTTTCATGACACAAAACAATGAAGTTCTCTTGGACAAAAAAAATGAAATAAAAACAAGTTTGGGTAAAAAAGTAGTTATTTTTTCGCAGGAATTTTATTTTATGACATGCTGCCCACCTTGGTAATACCTTAAAAGTCACTTTGGTCAAAAAAGCCTCACCAATTTGATTCTTCTAGGAATTAATGATTTTACTCGTTCAAATAACTGAAAAAAGGTTGCCAAGGATTCCGAAGAATAAAAACAACCTGCGGGTTAATACATACCATTTCTTTTGCATCCAAGAAATTGTTCTGGTATAACTATTTTATTTATGCTGATTTAAGGCTAAATCTAGAGAAAGCGAAGTGGTTGGTTTATTTTTTTAGTATGGCTGCAAACCTATTTCCACTAGCCTTTGAATTGCCTGAGCAGGGAACCGAACCTACAACTTTTGATAAAACCAGTAACGTGCTCACGTAGTTACTCTTCTTGGCTACTCCATTACTGAAGAATGGATGCAGAATCGTATTACTTTTTCACACTTGACCTCATAACATTAATCATTCGTTGATAATACCAGTACAGTGGTGATGTAGTTAAGGTACTCTCTTGTCTAAGGTACTCCATTACTGGCAATATAGCAGTATGGTCACTTGACGATGCACAAATAACGGAAACAAGGGCCACCAGCCTGCACAAACAACAATGCAGAGTGGCTGGTGACTACTTACATTCTTCTAATAAATGAGGGAATTCGATGATAGTGAACGGAATGATTGTTGGCAATAAACAGAAAACTTGAATGGATAAAATAATGTTTCAGGTATATGCAGCTTAATATTAAACCGCTGGCTAAAGGTTCAGTCGTTGTGGAAGATTAAAATTAAAGGATTAGTGAAACTCGGTTAAATATTGAAAACACCGTTTACTTTCTGCCCATAATCAAGTAAATAAACATAGCATACACAAACCCATGGAGTCATTAGGTGAGCAGACCTAATGACTGGGTGATGTCGGGCCAAGCTACATCACGCTGAATGAAGCATTAACCGCTTGCTAAAGGTTCTGTCGTTGTGGAGCTCGGTTAAATATTGAAAACGCTGTTTACTTTCTGCCCCCTCCTGGAAAAAAATGGCAAAACCGCTGGGGGCTAAAGGTTTAGACTGTATCTTACAAAGGTGGATTTCTTTATTTCAGGTGGAAATTTTCATATGTAAGTGCACAGAGTCCAGGTCAAGAGGAGGTGCTGATTGAGTTAGTGAAGTTAACAAAAATCAGCGTTTGTTAGTCAGTGTACGCAAAAATACATATACGAGATACACGCCTTCCACAGCAAACACATGAGAGACCAAACCGTCCCAATGTTGCAAACGGTGC
Source organism: Lithobius niger (assembly GCA_023313725.1). Classification (NCBI taxonomy): domain Eukaryota; kingdom Metazoa; phylum Arthropoda; class Chilopoda; order Lithobiomorpha; family Lithobiidae; genus Lithobius; species Lithobius niger. The sequence continues at coordinate 89,132 of JAHWFP010219681.1, forward strand.
ATCTAACACCACCCGTGCTTCACACAAGCTTCACCTAGTATATATAAACTCGGCACAAGGAGTTCAGAGGGGCAGATTAGGCTGAGCAGAAATGATGCTACTGAGGAGATGGGCGACCGTTGTTGAGATGCTGTTTGGTTGTGCGTAAAACATTGCTACACATAATAAAATCAGCACCGTCCGAATTCCACAACTGCCGACATTGTTGCATAGCAACCTAGTTTGAAACAAGCATGCGATTCTGGCCTCAAAATAGGCAGCGTGACGTGTTGGAAGGTATTTATTTCATAAAGTCGTATTTTAGGAGCCGAGTTTTTCTCTCGACATAAGATGGATGTCTTAACATGTGCAGGAAAGCAATACTAACAATGGGGGAAGTGTGCACATTGTTGTACGCCAAGTGTTACTGGGTTGCATTGCAAACAAGTCGCAAATTACCAATGTTCCATTGCCAAAGCAATTATCCACAAATTTTAAGCATGGCATGTCACTGCTAGCATGAGAACGAGGTACTAAGTACCAATCGCAATAGAACTGCACGTAACGCAATCCCCTGCTTGAGCAGATGGAAAAAACATCCTGGTAGCATGTGATAGTATATAAGTTTGCCAATAGTTCGTAATTTGCCGATACTATAGTATGTAATTTAGCCCTCAATCATTCTACCTATACCTGCATATTTATTTCAGAGAGTTTGGGCGCTATTCACATATTTTTATTTAACGAATTTCTATTTAGCTTTTGCACATCGCTCTTTCAACTTTTGAGTCATTATTTTTGCTTTGCGTTATACTTCTTAAGTCACCTTCTCGTCACAAGCCAAGCAATGCTCAAAATTACTACTTGGCTGAAACTGAAGCTAAAGGAAGGTATTGGATGACAGAAAAGTAGCATCTTTTTTTGCCATAATAATAATTTTGCACTTCCTTGATGGGACATGTTTTGGGTGCAATACGAAAGAGGACAAGCGATCCAACCTCACAACTGATGTACGTAAATATATGGTACTTAGTTTTCAGTGTCCCCCTCTATCCCTAGTGAACGTAGTGTGGTATTTGAGGCCCCCCCCCCCCACACTTTCCTATTTGGCCAGCTTTATCTTCTAACCAACTGAAAAATGTCCTCGATATAAACTGAAAAAAAATTATGTCGGAGAATATGGCACTTAAAACAATCTAGTCCTCTCCGTTGTTTTGCCCCATCCTATAGAAAAATAGTATCTGCAACATGTAAATACATTTTACTGAATGTTACAAACCAGTGTTCCACAAGAAAGCTACAAAATTAAGTACAATGAAACAAGGACCTTTAACAACAGTACAACATTTTTGCCAATATCTAATAATGGTCCTCAATGGTTTAAGAAATGTAAATAATCCTATAATACTGTAATTTATTTATTTATTTAGTGGTTTGGTGACATTAATATTGATTGACGGAACACAAAATATGGTACTGTCTAAATACAACCATAGCTTCTGTAATGCCATGAAACAGAAAATAACAATTGGATTAACTTGCGATCCAATATCCTTTTACTGCAATGAGTGCATGGCAGTGGCAAAAGAAAGTAAGCGCTAAAATTAGCTTTGTACGTGCATGATAGACAACAATTTTTTTCTAACATTAGTATAGTAAATCGCTTATTAAATGCTCATAGGCTTCTAAAATTAATTCTAAAAAAAGGGGAGAGGCGTTAATAAAGCTCGTACAAGAATTCTGGCCTTAAAGGTATTTTTTTTTGGGAGGGAGGGGCGTTTAAGCCTAATCCATCGTGGAAAAGTTGATTATTCACGTACGTGATATGGGTTCAATCTAGCATGTTGGGTAGGGAAACGTCATAATTGATGCGGTGGACTGGATGTTTCCGGCGCTCAGTAGTGAACAAGTCGGACGCTAGGTGGATCATGTGATCGTGGTTCCTTGAGTCCAGTACTGAGCGCTTGAAACATCCAGTCCACGGCGTCCATTATGACGTTACTCTGCTTGGTGCTTCCCGCTCATGAATCGCGTTGTGTTTTGAAGGTTGGTGATGGTTAGAAATTAGTTTGAACTTCGAGTTATGTTAGATACTGTAAGTAGGATGATCTAATAAACTAAATTTGCGAGTAAATGAGAATAAAGGCATTGCGTTTTTCGCTAGACTGAACCCAGATTACGCCCGTCAATCTGCTTCGATCGATCACATAGGCCTAAATATTGCCGACTTTCTGTGATTACAGACAGTCCTGTGAATCATGTTGGATTAAATGTAGAGTTCATTAAATTTATGAGACTTTTCGTTAATTTTGCTGCAGAAAAACCAAGATTTAAAGGGATAAAACGTTAATATTGTTAAACATTTGAAGCTTTTAACCAATTTTTAGCAAAACATGACGATTTGGGGGAAGGGATGCGTTAACAAAGCTACTACACGATTTCTATTTCTGACCGTAAGGTATTTTTTGGTGGGCATTTAATAGGCGATTTACAGTAATCCTCAAGCTCAAGAGGAAAAAAAACTAAAACGTTTTTCTTTAAAGAAGGTGGCTGCAAGTGCAGTGAAACAAACATTTATAACATTGGTCTATGGGAGTTTGGGAACTAAATGTTATACCAGGTTTATTATTATAAACAATCACTTTTGCATGCATTGTTGCAAAGAGCCTCAAAAACAGCATTGTTTTAAGAGGTTTATTTGTAAGAGATATTGTTATAATGGGGTTTAACTGTACCACATAATGTCGTATTTGTTGCACTGGAATTTAAGTAAATAAAATTAAGCTTTAATCAAATATAAACAAATCTGGTAACATTTGAAAAATAGTTTAAAGAAAAACAAATGTTACTACAAATTCAAAAAAATATATATAAGCTTCTACAGCAGAGAAGCCACAGGAACAACATACATCTGCATGTCGAATTTTACATCTTTACAGCTTTATAATAATTTTGTGTTGCAACAGTATATTGCAACAATTCTGTATTATAATTCTTCTATGTAAATTACAGCAGCATAACATTTCAATGTAAACATGCTAAATATAAACACTATTTACACTGGACAAAAGTTGCAATCATCACCAAAGAATTAGGCAACAACCAGAACACATGTTCAGGGGACCACCGTCAAGTAGCCACTTTACTATGCCACCCTTGCTTCAGTGCTAGTCTTTACACTCGTAAAGACAGAATCAAAACCAGCATTCAAGTTTTATGCAGTACAACTTCGTGCCCAGAGGTACAAGCTGCCACATTGTTATTTAAATCTTACGCTCGTCGGTTTCAATCGTCAAAGTCAGAACTGTCAGGTTCCACCTGAGCCATACGTTGTTTTCTGCAATGGAAACAACTTTGTTGACCCAATAATGAAATCGGTGCAAACATTACGCAACACAAGCAGAAAATATAAACAAGAGAATTGAAACTTACACTGTTAAGCATAAAACTTACCTAGCTTCTATCCGTTGACACTTAGGACATTCGGCTGTGGATGAGTAACAATTCTTGTGGAAGCAGGCCCAACAGAGCTTGCACTGTACCACTCGTTGTAGTTGGAAAGGAAAGATAATATCTTTGTCGATGTTGCAAATCTCACAAATAAAACCTTTGGCTAGGCACAGCTGAAATGAAATTAAACCAACCAACTGAGCAACAATTGAACATTCGATTGATCTGATTCCCCAAAATGTAAGCTGCAAGTGGCTGCTATCAAAGTTGATATAACTCATATTCCACTCAAGCCAAATTTGACTTATTCTTGCAGGAAAAATTAAAACCTCGAAGAAAGGGAAAGGTTATCAAACCTGTAATATCGATGGGCTATCTGAAATGATACAGCTGAACATAGGCCAATGACTTCATACCTCACTACAATAAATGAAACTGAAAAGCTGCAACACGTACGCAATCAAAGATGATAAACTAAAGTAGTTCAAGGACATCCCGATTTCATTTAAGAACTTGCTACAAACACAGGACTTGGGGGAGGGGGGGGCAGCATCACTTCTAGACTACAGACAGTTCTCTCCCTTTTTTCAGTAACAGAAGTATACGTGTGGCAGGTCCTTAATTGTAACACGTGTCTTGCTCTCCCTCCTGCGTAATTAAGCTGTGCATGCATGGAACAATCATCATCAATTATAGTCAGGCACACAGTGAAGGCTGGGTAGGTATTCAGTGACAAAAACATTTACCCATTCATGCTAGGAAATGGGAAATCACTTATTTCAGAATACCTCCCTAATTAAATGTTTACGCTCTAGCGACTTCGATCAACGGGCAGTTACCATCCTTACCACCAGGGCAGTTGATGGGTCCCACGGTAGCATCTAAAATATTCAGAAGAATGGCGGTGAAGCCAAGTGAAGATAAGGCCCAAGCCTGGATAGACATATAGAGAGGTGAAGAACATCTCATTCTCCCATGACTTAGCCTGCAGGGTTTCATCCACCAAGACTCGTAGATTGGTGGCCCATAAAGGAGAATGGGCCACAGATCTCAGGTCGGTCTTCCGTTCCTTGTCTGATTTTTGTTTTATCACCGAAGACAAAAACGTACTGGATCCAAGAAGCCAGTACTGCGGATTGCTTAAACCGACTTAGAACATCTAGGGAGAAAATGGTCAGGTCAGGTCAGAATTTACTCCATGCAAAATTTGTTTTCTCCTCATAGTGGAACCTTGAAATTCACTCTGGACACTACCATCTTTTTCATCAGGCTTGGACTGGCCATTGTGTCATGGCAGAGGAGGCCTCCGGCTGCGACACCTTTGGCGCCTCCTGGATGAGATTTTTTTTTTTTTTTTTTTCAACTTTAGACAGACAACGTTTACAAAAATTAGTGTTTTTTTTTCAAGTCAATTTAATGGTAAATATTTTTTTCGTCTAATTGATTCATTGAAAATTACAATGTATAAATTCCAGGCATTTCCAGCATAATATTAAAAAAATTTATCCGAATTTCGTATTTTTCAATTTTTCAAAAGTGCATATGGCAAACTATTTGTACACTTTAATCATTTCGTGCACACAGGAATTGTGAATTCAAGCTAGAAACCACTGCCGTATTATGTAAGTTGAAGTGATGTTTAAAGGAGACGGTACATTCTCGTTTCAAATACAACTCGAGCGTAGTTTTAAGTATTGATTACTACTGAACAAATTACGATCTTGCTACTCGCTTATGAGCAAACAGGTGCCACGACCCAGAAACAGAATTATGGATTCTACTAGACTTACCTTTAAGGAGAATCTAAATTACATTATGGCAAAGGGCACGTGTCTACTGAGTTGACCCACCCTTGGAGCATGTTGGACTCTCAGTACATTATTCTCCTCCTGAAGAAGAATGGTGGCACGAAGATGTACCGCACCCTTGCAAACTGTTTTAACATTTCAAGACAACTGTTTTCTTGTAAAGTTGGCTGTGAGTAACTTAGCCACAGGAATACCAATCTGATTAGTAGACAGGAGTCCTGCCATCACAGAATTTAAGTTCTCTTTCAAGTCAAGTCTAATAGAATATCAATAATTTTGAGTCATACTGGTTTGGAACATAGACTTGGTGCCGTGGCAGATGTTTTGGTTAGATAATACTACTTTAAACTTTGTATCTTATCCGATTGGCCATTTGAATGACAGATTAAAGCTAACAACTTCCAGCAACTTTACCTGGCATTGGTTGATATGGGCAACACATTGGTTCACCAACATTTTTAATCGATGCCCCAAGTCTCCACTCTTCACTTGGAGCAGGTCATTCATAGAGTAAACATGCACTTCAGCAAACATGTATGTTGAGTATTTGGAAAACTCTAACGCCAACCTACAAACAATAACGCATTAATGAATAGGTATTTTTTTTCTTTGTTACCTACAGCTTTTAAGTATTTACAATGTGCAATAAACAAGTTTCAGAAATAATTTTACTCACCCCCTGCTCTGGCGACAAGAATGCACAAAATCTTTCAGATGAAACAGTTGCTGACGACACTCCCGGACCTGTTCCAAGGAACGTGCTTTGCGATATAATGCGGCGTTGATGTCAGCCACGTTAAAAAGTGGATCGTAGAACATCTTATCCACCAAATCCCACGAAAAATTAGAAACGTAATACTTAGAAAAATCCCATTTACGCAGAATTCGGCCAGGGATGTATGTCAATTGGTTGCTATGGCAGCACTGGCAAAAGTACTTTCCCAAGTATTCACAATAACGGAAGCGCTTGATGTAACCTGAATGAGTGAACAAATGTTTTATAGATGAACAACTGTCTTAGTGTACGTTAACAGTTTATTGACAGAAGGCCAAATGAAATACAGGAAAACAGCATACAGTTAAGTAAAACATATTCTCACATTTGGTATTAAAATTACCTATTTCAATCTTCATGCCGCAGCCAGCACAGCGATAATTTTGCTTAGCAATTACTGTCTTTCTCCTACGATGAAACAAGAACAAATATAGGCTAACACAATAGTCGCCGGACACAAAGTTTAAATTCCAGAACCCCCGCCCCGCACCACACCCCCCCCCCCCCGGGGGGGGGGGGGCTCAAGAGGCCAGTCGGGAAGGTGATGGCCAGAGGCCACTTTTTTCCAAACGTAGGGCCAGTAATGGCGCTAACTAACTGCAGATGCGGTTGGGGAGGGGAGGGGGGGGGGGAGGGAGGCAAAGTAAATGAACATTTGTTATTAAAATTTGCTGCTGTACTTCAACAGGGGCCCGGCAAAAACAGCTAGGGGGATCTGGGGGAGCGCTGTAAGCTCCCCCAGCGAGGTCCAGGGCAGCCCCAGAAGCTGAAGCATTATATGAGGGCCTATTTTCGGCTTCCAAAGACACGTTTGCACGATATTGTTAAGAAAATTTCGAATGTTTTTCGTAAACCTTCTTTAGCATAAGCGGTAGTAAAATCCTAATTGTGACCAAAATTCTGGTTTTTTTAGACATTTTATTTACAAATTAAATTAACTGATGAATAAAATTTGTTTTTAAATATTATTAAATTAACGTTAACTAACACGAATATGCGAAGAATGACTAGAAAAAATTCAGGGCTTACCTTCTGAAGCCGAGTGTCAGTCTTACAGCTGGCTGTAGAAGTCTTAGTTTTGCCACCGAAATCCAGTTTCTTTTGACCAGGAGCAGAATCGACTTTAGGTAAATGCTTTCTAACCGAGATGGCCTTCCGTTCTCCCCCCGACTTTAGTTTTTAGCAACAACATTTGACCGTTTTCGTCGTTTTAAAGCTAATTGTGGATTTCTCACCGATTCGCTTATTTCTGTGACAGAAGAAACGTCATCTTCGCTTTCATTTTCGCTCATAACGTCCATGGCTAATAGTAACAGAAGGATTCGTGCGTTAGTCCTGTCAATTAATCCAATCACTCCAGACAGAATGCATATGTACACTTTGTGACTTCGTGAAGAGTGGCTTCTATGCAATACACAGGCGCAGCTACCCTCTCATTCATTCATCAAGCATAATGACGCGAGAAACCGCGATTATAGTAAACTGCTGCCTTCTGAGGTTGAAACTCGGCATTTAGGCGTCGTACTGGGAGGGCAAGGCAGGCTTTTACCAAAAACGTTACTTACGAACTGCGAAGGGTTAATATAGTAAGTACAGCTAAAAGGTGTGAAACTTAGCAAGAATAAATAAACAGTAACTGCGCATTATAATAAAAAAATATTTAAAGTTATACACTGAATTTCACGTTACTTATTTATTTCCTGAGAGGCCACTGGGGTGAGAGGCCAGTCGGGAATTCCCGACCCCCCCGACCATGCCAATCCGCCTCTGTGCAGAATTAATAATTTTTATAAGTAGTTGGAGAAAACACTGAATTGCAGGAATACACAGATTAAATATTTTTCTGACATTTTAAAGAGGAAATGAACTACCAAAGGTCAGTTTACAGATTGGCAGTAATGTCACTAGTGTTTTGAGATCTAATTCTTGCATTGGGGATGGTTTGGGTGGTGGTGTGGACGACACTTTGTGCCCTGGGGGCTCATCCGGTGAGGCCCACGCATGCCGAGAGGAAGGGAGGGTTTCTATGTTGACACTTCTCGGGCATTCACACATGGGCAGCTTTCAACTGTTGTGTTAAAACACTTTATTTTCCCACACTGCCAGTGTAACATACATATTAGTATATTTGTAGGTGGCACGCCACACCACTTGGCTTGACGACATGACTTAGGGTCATGTGACCAGTTAATAAAATAAGGAGTACCCATTTGAGCATTGTCATTCCAATCATTTAATTAGCCTAGTGCGGGTCACTTCATTAATTAGGAGTACACTAATTTAAGCTATAGATCCTCAACATAACAACTAAGGCTGTACCGAACAGATTTAGCCGAACAGATTTTGGCAGATTTTGTGCTGATTGGTAAAAATCGGTTCGGCGAACAAAAACCTGCAGACTTGCGATTTTTGTCAGGTCTTTGACAATAAATAAATTCTGTTTCACCATATGTTTTGTTACCCTTTGTTTTAATTTAGGCCAAGCCTACATGTTTTACATTGTGTAGGCAAAGGTTAATAGCGGACAAATATTTACTTTATTTGGGTAAAAAAAATGTATTCCAATGTTTGCATTAGCCTACAAGTTTGTGTAAGCCAGAAAAAAATTGTTGAAAATCGGTAGCGATCGGTTAGGTTAAGTCTGATTGGTACACCAATCAGGTTGTGGTTGATCGGCTCGGAATCTGTTCGGCCAAAAAAAATGCTAATCAGTACAGCATTAATGACAACGTCAACGTTCGATAACAGCACGAATTTTTTTGTAAACTATATTAACCTTCATGCAGACGGAAGAACAGCATCAGTCGGATTACAGACATCAAAATCCAATCCTTTTGTGCAAGGGCATTTGTATTTCATTCTTCTGCAGCGGGAAAATATTTTTTGCTGAACATGCCTTGCATGGCTATCTACTGACGCGACGTAGCATGGGTACCAGTCCACCAAGAAAAGACCCATTCTTCGTCGACAATTCTGGAATTGCTCTAGCCACAGCTGCGTTTATTGCAAATCTGAAACAACTGCTTTCCAGACTAGGACGGTATATTCTCGTATTCTGCGAACGAAACGCATTACAATGGCCACTCCTTTCGGTTTGATGCGGCTACCTCAGCAGCCAATCTAACACTGAGGATCACCTTATTCAGACACTGGGCAGGTGGTATTCAAACTGCTACATGAGCTACACCTGTACCAGTGAAACCTCTTTTCGTAATGCACAGTTTAGGATAGCTTCTCACAGCAATGACCAAGATGCCAAGTGATACGACAAGGTGAACTGACTTTTCGGTGAGGCCTAGGCCCATAATTTGGCTTTCCCTGCCACAGTAATGAATAGTAGGCGTTGCGAGCATGTGCGCTGCATCTTGTGCTTGTTTGTGGCAGAGCTTCGCCTTTTTAAAAATTATTTAGTCATTTATTATTTTTTGTTTGTTTGGTTGCCTTGATGGGATAACTCGTGGGAGCTTTACCCAATCTGAGATATGTAGGCTAGGGATGTGTTTTTTTTTAACTGTGCTGAAATAAGCTACACATAGACTACAGTATTTTTGCTTGTCTCTCATTCAGCAAGAAATGCATTTAAGGTGTGCTTTTTTAATGAGTTTTTCTTGTTCGTGAGGGGTATACGGGAGTGAGCTTCATTGTTGTGCGGTTTTTCCCATTCTGTGAGAATCGGGCTCGGGATGTGCGCCAGATGATATTGCTTTTTTTTTTTTTTGGTGTCTCGTCCACTTCATGAGATTGTTGCAAGGGATGTGCTTTGATGATTAGGTTTGTGCCTTTCCGTGTACTTTGTTGAAGTCAGCTGTCTGCTTTTTAGATTTTTTAAATTTTTTTGTATAGGCCTTTTGATTCTTTTTTCTTCTTTTACCCTGCGCTGCCACCCTCTTTTCGCTTGAAGGCCCTCACGCTCTGGGCTCGTTTTTTTTTTGGAAGGGGGGGGAACTCGGAGGGAGGCTGCAGCGTAGGTGCAGAACTCAAATCCGGCCCCGAAGCAACCACTCAGCCGTGCCCGTCTGTGCCAGCTGGCAAGCTTGATGCCGCTCGTCCTTATTCCACCCGACATCACGTTGCAGCCACACAGCCTTCTCTGGGCACACTGGTCAGGACACTTTTGGAGAAGGCGACTCCCTCTTCCCCATTACCATGTATTTGATTGATCTTGTATTTTAGTACACAGTTTTTGGATTACACTCTATTGTAACAGTAGTTTGCACCACCCTCACGCAAAATTAAGGAGTCACATACTGTAATTACGTTCATGTACCATTCCAGCTATGGAACTATGGATAGTA
>JAHWFP010219682.1:282-14507 GCA_023313725.1 Lithobius niger
TAAAATGTGTGAGCGATGTTAATATTTAAAGTTTATTGTTGTTTTTTTGCACTTTGCAGGCTTTACATTCATGTAAATTTCAAGTAAAATGTGTGAGCGATGTTAATATTTAAAGTCGGACAATCACGGTCTGATCGCCATGCTCTTCCATGAACCTTTACCCTAAAAGTGGCAGTCTTAGGTCTTCAGCGTACGAGCAGTGTTGCTTTAATTATTCAGCGCATGTAAATTCTCATAATACGCAGGTTGTGACATTGCCTTTATTTGTGACTAACTAATCCTCTTTGTAATTGTTTTGAAAAAAGCACGAAGCCATGTAGATCCCCGTGCTTCTCAGCGTACATTTTTCTCTAAGATGGCGACCTTCCATTTCCAGCACGAGTCTGACGTGAACGGTCCAGTTCGTCAGCACTGCGCCTAAGAGAGATCGATAACGTCTGCAAAATAAGTCTAATACTGACCGAATTGTATTATTAAATCGAGAATGGTTTTGTTAAAATGGATATTTTATTGTTTCACTTCATCAACTATTGCTAAATGGTATGTGGTACAGGCGGATGCATGCTTTACGTCTACTCTATGAGACGACGCTAATAAAGAGAGCAGCGCCATTTTGTAAAGTTATCGCGTAAATTGTAGTTTGCCAAACACATTTCCGTATCTTTAACATAGAAGCCAAGTTTTTCGACTGTAGTTTTCATGCTGTAAGTACAGATTTAATTAAAATATGAAGCATGATCAGCCAATCTTGTAAAGATTTGTAAGCAGTAAGTGAAGTTTCATATCGCTAAATAATGAAATCGTGAAATGCAAGGCTTTTCGGAGCTACAGACATATCAGTTTGTATATAGAAAATATCTTTTGCGCCAAGTGGATATATACATATCTATACATATATATATGGGGTAAGGTGGCCTAATGTTACCACGGCTGTCTCATGTGCCAGATATCCGAAGTTCGAACCAGATCTCAGCCATCCCGGATATTACGGGAAGAGAAGAACCCCGTGATGCCTCGTGCTCATGACGATTGTTGCATGTAAAAGATCCCTTACGTACCCTTCTTTACCCTAATGTACTTTTAGTTAACCTTATGTATTATTAATTTAACAAGAAAACCTGTCGGACGCGGACAGACACTTTTATCCTATGTAGGCTCGCGTAGAGACATTATTCAACGTCAAAACATACCCCATAGATTCGGCTTCGCGAATAATTTGTATTACTACCAAGCCTTACGTAATTTTTTTCTTGTTTCACTGATTTTAAGGATTTGATGATTCTTGTTTTTTTTATGTTGCGGATCGTTGCTTTATAATGAACATAGGAGCATAAAATGCGACAGTGACCTACACTGAAATGAACTATATTTTTTGTTTCAGGTCGCAAATCTAAACCACCAGCTGAGTAGGGCGAAGCCACTATGGACCATGAGCCCGGATTCCAAGCTTCTCCCAGCATGCGAATATCCCGGCAACTGACTTAAAAAAAAAATTTTTGTACTGCAACTTATTGGCTGACGGCGTTTTTCGAAATATATCTAGGAACTTGGACCTTGACTGTAACTACCCAAAAAATGAATCCAGACGATCCATTGCGTAGAATGGACGCTAAGATTGACAGGAAAGTGGTATTTGTTTGTTTGTTTTATCAAAATCCCAGCCAGAGTCTAATTGCAAGTGCTCAAAGACTATGCTTTCCACGGGGACTCGTCGCGTCGTCTCGTCACTTGCGCCGCATGGATTTGATTTGATTTTTCTTTATTGACCCTAAGAAGCCTGAATGCTATTCGCTCATGTTAAACTACTTACACTACAGAGTACAGAGTGCAGAGTACTAAACAATAAACCAGGGCGTCATCAGTTCCACTGTCGACAAAATGGAGCGAAGCGATTTTATTCAAATGTCCAAATCGGTCGACGAAAAGTGAAAAAAAATCTTCAATTTGGTTTATTACCGATCTATCTGGATTCTATATACCGATCCCGATTTCTAGCGATATCACAAATGTCGGTAAGGAATTACGTGAGGCACTCTCAATCTGTAATCATGATCAGCCCAGCCTTACCAAATATGCTTACAGTTAACGGACACATGTGAGGCCGCTGATTTGATTTGATTTTAATTGAGAGCCGAGGCATAACGCCGCCTATTTAACATCAACAATCAATCTTTTAACAATCGGATGCCTTTAACAATTCGAAACGGCTTCGCATGTCGTTGTTGTTGGGATTTTGGCTCTTGCTGTTGGTCCATTTTGTCGCCTGATGGTTCCTCAACCCCATGTCCGATTCCGAATTTTTCTTTTGATAAACCTTGTCCGGACTCCCGTACTACTGCATACAAAGTTTGGTTTGGATAGTCCTTGTGGTTTTCGCGTGATGCGCGGTCTAATATTACATTGGAGTGTCTTCATAGAGGAGCTACGCTCAGCCTTCGACCTCGCTTCGCTCCAATAATCACTATTATCATCACTGAAACTCGCGCCGAATGTCTTTATTGTTAACATGTCTCACCGCGTTTTAAGGGATTTGGTCCAGAGCGATCAAAGAAGTTCAAAGAGGCCAGAATTCAGAACTGACGTTGGCAAAAATCATGTTTTACTGTGCGTTCCATCATTAGGTGGAATGCCTTACCTGAGTATGTGGTGAATTCAACAACGCTCAGTAGCTGGAAGGGTCGCTATGACAAACTCTAAACACTACACTGATGTTTTAAGGATGTGCTTTATTTCAGTTTCGCTCCCTTGTTGTGATTGTTATTATTAGGTTGTCGACTTATTTCAAATCCGTCAAATCCTGTCGTTTTCTCTTCATCTGAACAAGGAGTTACCAGAAACTTGTAAATATACATCCTCGTGCGTAGGAGGGGGGGAGGGGGGATGTCCATGCTGTAACTGTCGCAGCATATTCCATCTCTTGTCACAAGGGCATCTGGGAGAGAAGCTGTCGGTTTCGTTTCCTGGCTCCACGTCAGCTTATTTTTACCAAAGCAACGCTGTCGTCAACTTTCCAGCACAAGAGCGAATTGGCTTTGAGTCTAGGAGAGACGCGATGTCTAGCTCAGTCGACCATGGCTTGAAGAAGTCATCTCCGTCCTCATTTCATGGTCGTGGATTATTATTGCACGTGGAGGAGCCACAAGCCTACTAATCAGTAATTGTACAAATCGAAGCTGTACTCAGTGCTGAATGGTCACCAATAAACAAGCATGAGCATCAAATACATAATTTTGACATTATTCGGTTAACATTTTGTCCTAGCTAATATATGGGAAGAGAGGGTGAAATCTTCACACAATTGGCAGATCTAGACAGTATATCTCCTTTAGAGGAAGCGGATTCTTGCAGTAGCGTACACTGTTCAGGGGAAGGGGCATTGCCCCTGCCCTTTTCGGAAAAATTGCCCTTTTTGTAAAAAAAAAAAGTATGCCTTTTTTTTTGTTTTTTGAACCGATCATTGCTGGTGCTGCAGCTAGAGAAAAGGCCTAGAGGCCTAAAAAGTGCAAAAAAAAAAAGGTCAGGAAAGGGGCAGAAAGGGTAAAAAAAAAGAGAGACAAGCTTAAAAAAAGTGTAAAAAGAAAGACTGACGAGCAAAAAATAAAAGGTCACCAGAAAAAAAAAACAGCGTGCCCTTTTACAAAAGTTTCCCCTGCCCTCTCGGTGGCCTGTGCACGCTACTGCATTCGTGCAATGCCCCCATTAGGGCAATCGTCACCTTAGGTCTTTTACGGAAACGCGAAGCTGCTGCTCATCAGGATTCGAACATTTTACGTGTAAAAACGAGGTCTAGGCTTACGGAATACGAAATACCAACGCTGAAGCAATTACAGGTAGGATCACGAAACGCGATGGGGGGGCTAGCATAAAACTAAAGATCGTAAAACTAAACATCGTAAATCGAAATCGAAATAGAAACCGTAAATCGAAACTACTTTATTAAAAAAAAATATTATTTATTATTATTTATTTATTTACTTACGAGAATCGTTTTGCGGACAGAACACAAAAATTCTCACACCGAATGACACGCGTGCTTTTAAGAGAGCGATCATTTGCGCGTTTTAGCGCACGCGTCCTTTCCAGAAAATTAAATCTGGAAAAGAGTTACCTGCTAAGTGACCGGTCATTATTTATGGGCGGGTGGAGGCGGGCTTGGAGGAAATGAAAACGTGACCGCCAAAATTTTCGATGACCACCCCCCTTTCGAGACCCTAAAAATAATTTTGAGCGCCCCCCCCCCCGCTCAAAGCCCAAAAAAAACTTAACCCCCCCCCCCCAAAAAAAAATGAGCTTTTCGTATACCTATTGAGACTGTCTGCAGACCTGTAGCCAAGATTAGTGTTGTAATCAAATTAAGTAAGTAGCTCTCCATATCGACAGTTATACCATTAGTTGTAAGGAAAGTGTCTCGTTCTTAACGAAAAGACACGTTGGTTTAAAAATGTTCTATAAAATGTTCCTTACACCCATCTCTTGTCGAGATTCATGCAATAAGTAATAGATATCCGTGAAATAGACCGGGTTATCCCGAAATAATTGCTCGTCTACGACAAACGGAACAGTCCAAAGATCGAGGGGTTGCGAAATCGCACGAGCGCGCCAGCGCGAGCAATTATTTCGGGATAACCCGGTGTAATTCACGGATATATGTTTTAATGCTAAGGTGTGACGTCGAGCCAACATGCCTAGTTATTTGAGATTTAAAAAAAATGTATTTGAAAATTTTATTTGTGAATTATGACGTAAATTCCTGAACTCAAACTTCCGGTTTAAACTTCCTGTCTGCGAAAGTCTCACGTACGCGAGGACGTCCCTATATCCAGTCCCAGTCACCGACATTTGTGTTTAAGGTAAAGCCGTATTTTTTCTACTTTATCAGTTTAAATAAGATAGCGTATAAAATGCGCTATTCGCTTGAGTCTCGTAGGTTTTTAAGTGTGTTTAGAAGGTGTCATTAGGCTAGTTTTCGTATCGTCGGAACGAAAGGTTGTCGGGGGGTTCGGCTTGGACTATTCATTCGTGGGTGGGGGTGGGGAGGGGGCTAGCATCGTACGCGAGGTTTTTTTTTTCGTGTTAGTGCGTAAAATGTCGCCAGGTTACAAATGTGCTGTTCGGTTGAGTATCGTATGTTTTTAGGTGTATTTAGGTGTGTTTACAAGTGTCGGTAGCCTAGTTTTAGTACTGTCGGAGTGAAAGGTTGGAGGATTGGACCATTCCTGCACGGGTGGGGTCCTAGCATAGTAGCCTACGCGAGGTTTTTTTTTTTTTCGTGTTAGTACGATAAATGTCGCAGGTTGCAAATGTGCTTATTTATGTTGGTTGAATTTGTTTTGTGTACGGTAGTTTTGCAAAGTATGTCACGTGGTAGAGCAGCGGTTGTGTGGAGCGCGGAAAAAGTGTTAGATTATCAAAAAAAAAGTGTGGGTTATCAAAATTAACCCACGGTCACGTGTGTGGGTTTTCAGATTAACCGTATATAACGGCTACACTTTTAGCATTGGGATGTGTTGGCGTGACGTCACCGCCGTGCATTAAGTATTATGAACCCACTCTTTTGCTTTTATGTCCACATCCGTAACAAACTCAGCCTCTGAAAGACAGAAGAAGCCAAACGACCAAGTGCCAAGGCTTTCCTACAACAAAGCTCTTTGTAGAAACTATACTTGCAGTAATGGTACTAATAGCTTCAAGACCTTTTAAACACACACACTGTGGGGGGAGGGGTCTTGGTGGGCTTGCCACCTAGAAGCTGAGGCGTTTTTAGAAATGTTGACTGCAGTAGGTATCATTTTTCTTCCAGTTGGTCAGTGTGTTTTTGACCCCACCCTCTTGACGGGAATTGACAAAAAACGTGACCCCCCTCAGGGTCCAAAACTTTCATGACCCCCCCCATTCCCCCCCTCAGCGATAAATAATGATCGGTCCCTAAAACACAAAAATAATCGATTTTATGGAAGCACTCGTGGTATAATAGCCGATAATCACCGCCTTTGAAAACCGAGCTATCGTCGCCTGAAGTTACTGTTTATTTAGGACCGAAAGGGTTATACAATATTTTGCTTAGCCTGTTGTCAACAAGGGTGTACAGCTTGCAATGTTACAAGACGAGCGAAAAAGTAACTCGTTCGGCGCATCACGAGCTTTGTGAGGGGTCCCCGGGAACGCAAGCAAAGTGAGCAGCAACAGTCCACTGGTCAGCGTCCTATCTCCAAACTAAGTGAATGCCGGTTCAAGTCCAGTCACTGTCCTACAGAATTAATGCAGGAACGAAAGGGTTAAACATTCAGTGACAAACACTTTGTGGTACAAACTTTTTTGAATTTGAGCGCTGGAATCGTCATATTCGAAGAGAGCTGTATAGGATCGTGTTGGATGCACCCTTTGCAACAATGGTAGAGCTTGATTGCTCATGTGTATGTCCATACTTCACTAAACTAAGTTTCGTCTATCACATATTTGCGTGCACTGGCGAGCAGAAATCTATTTTCGTTACTTTCGCTCACTCAATAAATGCATCCATCTTTCTGTGTTTTTTTTTGTGCACACTGGCTAACAAACCCCGATTTTCGTTCGCTTGCTCACTCAATTAGCGCATCCCCTTTCAGTCTCTCCTTCCGAGGTTACAGCCAGGCACGGATCAACTGCTTTTATTCCCCGTTTCTTGTTGTTTTTTTTTCTGAATGTTTATGATTCTTTCGCTCTCACGTGTTTTTTTGTGTTCTTAAATTGGCACTATCACCTACTGAAAATCAGCTGAATCTGGAAACGTCTATCGCTATCTAGTATTATGAAGCACTTGCTTGCATCAAGCGAAGGTACGCACAACGGCATTTCTTTTAACGAAACAAACAAGCCACGACCTCCTTAATTACCGAGGGAAAATTTGGTACGTTCCCGTGCACCTGAGAGCAAGCTGTAAAGGTTAACAATATCACTGCCGCTTGATGGCGCCAAGGTATTTTCCGACGGCTTTCAATCAGTGATAGTGCCTCTTTAACTACCAAACAATTTTTCGATGCTTAATAATGCGGTTGCGTATTTCCAAGAATTTATAGGGTTTGGGAGGAGAATTTGTGAATGAGACCCATACTGAAACGTCTTAGATTCACCCACATTAGTTCAGTCTTAGTTTATAGAGGGCGCCACGTGTTTTGTGTGGGAGTTTCTACTCAGTGTTTAGCCTAAAATTAAACTAAACTAAACGAAACTAGCTTATATTTAATTATTATTTAGCCTAGCTTAGTTGTAATTTAATTTACTTTAGATTTGGGCTGAAAAATGAGCAAAAATTACCAGATAGAACACGTGGCGCCCTCTGAAAACTCGGCCTGAACTAATGGGGACGAATCTAACGTGTTTTGATTGTGACTTTTTAGAGTTACAAATTCTCCTCCCCAACCTTATAAATTCCCTAAATTATTCGTTAGCAGTGGCCGTTTCGCAACCAGTTTCCAGCTCGCGAGACTTGTAATTGAGTAGTCTGTTGTTGGGAATTAAAGAGGCAGGGTCTGGCTGTGAGTGTCGCTACTTATTTCGAGCCTGTATGACTGCGCAGTACCCTTTCACTTTTGGCAGCCGTGGTTGCTTCAGATTCAATTTGTCTGCGACCGATGGACTTGGCTGGCTGGCTTTCTCTCAGCCGATGAGCAACGAGCGATGAACGGAGATGTAATGGCGGTCCTTCATTGCTGAAACTCCGGTTCTTATTAGAAATAAAATCAGTGCGATCTTTATTACATGGTGGAAAGAGAGAAAAAAAAAGCAAGCATGAAAGGAATGCATTAACTAGGTGCTCTCCCAAGAAAAACGTGATTTGTCACGTGCTATTCCAATTGCGCCAAGCGAATTAATAATGCGTGCGGCGCTGCAGCTCTCTACCTTGCCAGCTCGCGCCGAAGAATTAATAAACGGCGCTCCAACTGGAAGAAAAAAAAGAGTTTTAGCAAGATGGACGAGGACGTTTGATTCCAAAAATATTTCCTTTACGTCCAACCGAACTCGTGGTCCCGAAATTGCAGCGTGTATTATGGTCATTCATGACGTAATTCATGATATACAGCGGAAAATGCTATATTGTTGTAGAAATGACATACCGCGGAAAATGCTGCAGCTGTATTATAGAAAACGTTTCCCTTTCGTAAATATGCAAATATCAAGACCCACGCTAGGGGTACGCCCGTCAAGTGTCAATGTCAGATACCAGGAGCGAATAAGTGCCAACGCATATCCGTAGGACGTGGGAGTGTTTATCTCGTTTTGTATTTCACCGTTTTGACGTGCTCGAGAACTGTCGTAGAGTCGTGAGACATGACACGCAATTTCTACTCCAGTCGGCCTTGGCTTCGTCGTTTTAACGTTCGTTTTAACGCTATTTCTCGCGAACTGACGCATGCGTGAACTCATAGGTACTCAAGGGACAATTTTCACGCCTATTTATTAGGTGATAGCTTTGACAGCGTGCTTTTTAACGTATGTATTCCGCAAAAGTAAAAACGGACGTCAGTTCGAAAACTGGCTGCATCGGGACAGGACTCAGTACGAACGGTGGACAAAACGTAGAATGTGTTGGAGTCTCCACCTTCATGCCACGCCTCTAGATAACTCTTTATGTTAATTCAGTCCTTGTTACATATTGGTACCTGCTGGCTACTGGCATCGTCGTGGGGTAGATAACCCAGTTTGGGTTCGTGCTTCCTAAAAAAAAAAAAAAGCAAAAGCACCACTGGCCCTGTGGTGTATCGTGCTCACGTCGATTGTGGCATGTCAAAGGTCCTGGGTTTGTCGGTGCGATTTCTCCAGCTAAATTGTTCCTCTCGACGTCATACACTCTACAGTGGGCTGGATAACCCGGTTTGTATTCGTGCTCCCTAAAAACTAAAACAAAAAACACTGGCTATGGTACGTTATCCGAAAGCTATGGATTCACGATTTTCGCGAATTTAGTATGGTGACGGTGAATAAATACGTGGCCAAGCAGCCAAGAATTTGTTGACGTCAGTGACGGCGCTATGGGGGCCGGGGGGGGGGGGGGGGCACGTGACCCCCTCCCACTAGATTTCAGTTGAGCCCCCCAACATTTTAGAATTCAGACAAAATCACAAACTAAAACGGTATTCATGCCAACAGTTCAAAAATACAGTAGCGAGCTTGTAAGGTGTTCTTGTTATTCAATAGTTGAAACTTAGGCCTGCTAGTACGGGCATTTTTTGATGAGTAAATTAATTGACTAAGCTTCGAATTTCTGTTATTTACTAGAAAGCCGTTGACAATGTGTGCCCCCGCCCTGAAAAATATTCCTAGTGCCGCTACTGCTTCACATACGCAGTCTTTGCACCCTGAAAGTAGTAGGTGTCCTTCAATAAAATGTCTCAAATGCTTCTAGGTTAAAATAAAAAAAAAAAGGTGTAAACAACGCTGATTTTCTGATTTTCGCTTGGGTGGAATTTGGTATACGGTTCACTTTTGACTGGGAATAGTGGCTTTTATGGTTTGACTAATGGATAGTTCCTGACAGCAAATACTGGAATCACTTTTGAAATGTTATTTTTATGAACGGTGAAAACGCATCACCTGTGATCCCAAAATGTGTCCCCCATTGTTCGTAACGTTGTTAAAGCTCGACAGTTGATAAGTCCTTTTCGTGTTTGCCGCGTTGACGGCATAGTATTTTAATCGTAGCATACCTCCTACCACTATATTACAAATATCCCGGGTTTTCTGCTTGGGTTTTTCCATCTAAATTGACCCTCTTATCGTCGTAGAGCAGTTAACCCACTTCGGGTTCGTGCTCCCTAAAAACAAAACAACAACAATAAACAACCACTATTACATCGGTAAATTCAAAGAAGAACGGATAAAATTTAGGCAAGAATGTGCCAAGACGCATTTTTCGGAGGGAAAAGTTACTTCCGGTGTAAGCGATGTGTCCCACATTGACGTCAAGGACGCTGTCAAATCCTGCATTAAGGACAGCGTTTGTCACGTCATTGTGTGGTGTAGATTGCAAACACACGAGCCCCGGGGGGATGGGTTAACAATTCTTGGTAAAATCTATTTATTCGCTATTTTCTTCAAAACTTTTTACCTAGAGCATGAAAATATTCCTACAGTTTCAATAAGGTGTACATGTGTTTTCTAGCAGGGGTGTAAAGAGGGGAGCAAAATTTGCCTCCCCACACCCCAGAAAAAATAGTTATTTACGCCTCTGTGTAGTGGTAGCCGCCAGCCACTGCTTATATATCATCTTAGCCCTTGTCTAAATATATATCCATTCTTCTTTGGGTAACTTTATAAACCCATTACTCTCCTCTTAGCTCTTAACAACGACTAATACGCTAAAACTGAAACCGTCAGCGAACTATATATGAGAAACTTATCAGTGCCACAAACAAGATTTGATGAATAACAACAGTTGTGTAGGGAACTGGAACATTTACGCTAAAACTCGACCAAACAGAAAGATTTAATGGAAAACGTACATGCCAATAATAATCCAAACTGAGAAGTAGTCATCCACTTCGCTTCGCTCACTCGTTTGACGTCGATCCATGCTTCACGTCGTTTGTTCGATCACCAAATCATCACAAAGTCGAAGTACTGATCATTTCCACGCGAGCTGATTGCTGTTGTTTGCTCAGTGCTCACAGTTTGTTCAGCACATTCGTCAGCACGCCTGCTTTTAATCTACATCATTCAAAACGTATGCTTTGTTTGTTTGTTTGCAAACGTGTAACCCTAATCACCCGGAAGTTACGAAGGTGACAGTAGCGCCAAATGAAAGCTTAAGGGGCGCATTTATGCAACAGCTCGTGTTTGAATTCTCGCAGCTATAGAATTTAATCGCGATGGCAAAGGTGTCGTTGCCATATGGTAGCAACGCTACCTGGCTTAGCTAAATCAGAACATCGTTTGAATAAATGCTTGCAGTCGTATAATCCGTGACAATAAGATAAAGAATTTCCTCCTGACGAAACAATTTTGCCAGTCGCTTCTGATCTCATTGTTGCCTGTGTTCGTTGCGAGCCGGTACATCTAAATCCGCCGCCATGTTGGAATTTCAGGCGGTTTCTAGCTTCTAGCTGCGAGAATGCAAAGGCGAGTCGTTGCGTGAACGAGCCCTGCGAGGAAAGGTTTAAGGCCAAACCAGACTAGCTGCTCGCGGCTATAAAGCGACGCGGAATGGTGTCAAAGACGTCAAAATCAGTCTATAAACGCTGCACCCACCACACGATTGCAGCAATTTTGACCTTGTAGGCAGGAAGTAACGCATTGCTTCGCACCAAATTTTCTTATGTCTGGTTAGAGGTTAGGACTTTACTCCACGTGGAAACTGCTCACGTTCCTCGCTCAATTCTCGCACCTCTGTGCTTTAAAATCTTTGAGAACTTTAAAAAAAAAATGATTTTTCGAAGCTTCCAGACAGTTGCCGCTAAACCTATACATGTTTTAAACGCAACACCCACCACACGATTGCAGCAATTTTGACCTTGTAGGCGGAAGTAACGCAATTGTATCTCATCAGATTCCGAGTGTTGGCGGCTCCTCTTATACCAGTTTTGGTTTTGGGTGGCTTGAAATTAACATATAGCCAACAAAAAAATAGTAATGGTACAAACTGTCTAATCTAAACTGTTGTGCAATTTTTCAGCAACGTTACTAGTGTTTTAAAAGAATTTGTTACCGTAAGAAATACGCAAAACTTTTAAGTGGATACCAAAACCATATTTTATAATATCGTTGAGGTTATCGTTGCAAGAGAAATTATGGAAAAAGAAAATGTGGCTAAAACAGACATGTCCATTACGCAGTTACTTCGTGCCATGAAAGAGAGATTCCCTGAGATAAAAGTAAAGCTGTAGCTTTATCAAAAAATGTACGAGTATGTGGCTAACTGGGCAATGGCAAAAATAGGTTGCAACAAAATAAAAAGTACAAAAGAAGTGGTATCGGAAACAAAACCTCAGAAGGGTGAAAGACACCGTCAAGTTTTAGCCAATGACGTAATGGCATCAGAGTAAAAATGGCTGCCACCAAGTTTACTGCATGGCGAACCAAGCCTAGCCCATGATACTGCCCAAGAGTGTTCACCTTGGAAAGAAGTGATATCGCCGGCCCCCCCCCTCCCCCTAATGTTCAAGTTCTTTGTTTAACCTTTGAACGTTTAACCTTTGTAGGGATCGACCGATACAGAAAAATACCGACCGATCCGATACAGATTTTTCCCCCACACGCCGACCGATACGGATACAGATACCGGTCCACCGATACAGATACACCAATACCGATTTTTTTTAAAAGTCAGAAAGTCAAACTCACATTTCATCATTGTTAAACTGGTGTGCAAGAAAAGTAAATTTTTAGTTTTTTTTTATCAGTGGTGTCAGATCTGCAGGTGTACCTTCGACTGTAAAAAATAACCCCAACATACACTGCAGATAGGCCTAATCCCAAGAAACCGCCCTGAATCTGGCAATGCACGTGCGTTGAATTCACTAAGCTGCTGTGCAGATGACGCCATGAGACACAAACGATGCTATGCAGGAAGGTTTCTCTCAAGTCAGGCGGAGTACCCAGCACGCACGGAAGTTGATCGTATCGGCTAAAATATCGGTAAATAAACACCGATACAGATACACAGAAAATACCGTTAATATCTGTAAATACCGATACCGACATTACTACCGGTCTATCCCTAAACCTTTGAACTTTTAATCTTTGAATGTTTAACCTTTGAACTCAGTGGGACGAGCTTGGTGATTGTTCGTCAATTGTTTGGCGATTGATATCACCCAAGTTTGTATATTTTTTTAATTAATTTCTTTTGAGCCGTAAGTCAGCCGAAGCAATTTATTGCTCGTGTGGCTGAACCGGCTCAATTTCGAACATCACCAGACTTTTTAGAGAAGAAGAAATATCCGGTAAATGGAGGTGCCAGCCCGGGGATTCGATTCGTAGGGGTCGAAAGATTGTCGAGAATTGGCCAGAATAGTTCACATAGCCACTGAAGGAGTACGGTAGTCTCTCACGCTACCCTGGCCGGCAGTCCTGGCGGAGACTTTGCCAAAGTCCCCTTTCCAGGGGTTCGACCAGATCCACAAACCTCCAGCAACCAGGCTGAGCTCTCTCACCTCTCAGCTACGATGACTACGGTGATATCATTGCTTTCCAAGGTGAACACTTTTTGGTTAGTACATGGGTTAGGCTTGGCGCCCATGCAGAAAACTTGGTGGCAGCCATTATTGCTCTGATATCACTGCTTTAAATGCCCAAAACTTGGTGAGTTCATTCATCCTTGTTGGTATTGTTTCTGTTATATATACATAATATATGTCAAAGGTCGCTTCTTATCTAAGGCTCAGCTTGAACTTCCTATACGTCCTATTCCAAACTTTAATTTTACTGCATTACAAATTATAACGGCAACAATTGAATCATGTGACCTCCACAGGATGGCCACACTAAGTTGTTGTTGTTCGGACACTTTGCCCCCACCTGGAGTTCGAAACAGTGAACCGATTTTCAATTTTTATAACTTGCATTGTTGGTATTCACAAGGCTCATGGTCTTTTGAAAGTTATCTTACCATAACCGCAATGTTCTTGTTGTTGTTGGGATATTTGCTCTCAAAAACATTAGTGTAGTTCGTCGAGACAATTCTGTGAGAGCGGATGTCTTAGGCATGCATGTGTGGGCGCTTTGGACTTTGTTGGCACATGCCGGAATTTCCGTCAAGTGAAATCTTTTCGTTTACGATTTAAAACCTTAATATATTTTTCGTAGCGTAAGGGATTGGACAGAACAACGGTTTCACTGCATTGGGCTTAACTATAAAGGCACCGTTATTTTTTATCTCCATGTTCATCCAGTGGCCCTTGCAGTTAGCTCACCGACCGGCTGCATGAACGACCTCTGTAGCCATCACGACGTTTATGGTTTTGCTCTACGAGGCATCCTTATTCAAGCGTCAAAATCATTTGGGAAAACAAACACCAGCAGATATGCTTTTTCTAGGGTTATGTGCTCTTTCTAGGGTTATATCTAATAAAATTGTGTACTTTTAATAGGGATTAGGTAGGCTTGGGTATGTATACAAAGTAAACTGTAAAGTTCTATTGGTCTGTTTTTTAATATTTTTACCGGTTACATCGCAAGGGAAGGAGTAAACCGGAGTACACTATTCGAAACAGTGGCGTGCTCCGGAGGGGATCAAGGGAGGGGGGGGGGGG
>JAHWFP010219682.1:16022-39817 GCA_023313725.1 Lithobius niger
GCTAAAAAAAAAAAAAAAATACGAACAGAAACGTGAAAAAAAAAACAAGTTGTATCGCTGGCCTGCGGGCATCGAGAGATCGGGCGATTTCTTAGGGTTAAGTGGTGAGGATTATCTCGCTTGGCACGAGATGCGGGGTGCAACACCTAAAACTTAACCTTTTTTTTTTGTTTGTTTCCAGTTTTCTGGGATAAAACAAGTGTTCAGGTTTGTTTTAGTTCTTGCTCTTTCAATTTGGTATGTAGGTTAGACGTGTTTTGGTAAACAAGTTGAAAGATTTTTGAAGTTAGGGGCCATTTATTCAACGTGGTATGCCATTGCTACCGTGAAATCTGTGCTTGATTGTGTGGAGTGCGATACTGTTGGTTGGCTGCAGGTTTTGTTTCGATGAGTTTGTAAGGAGCAATGACAAAAGTAACATTACCATGGTTACAACACTACCTGGGCATCATTCTGCGATCGGTGTAAGAGGTGTGTCAGCCCTGTTGATGGTGGATAATAGGCCTCCACGATGCCTAAAGTATGTCCTAAGTGGTCATACCTGGAGGCATTGCCCGTACGTGTTCTGGCGGTTCTCTCATGTCATGGTATCTAAGTTATCCCCGTTCGTTCACCTCGCCCCACTCATACAAGAATGAGGATTGCCAGGAGAGGCCCCATCATTCTCGGGTCAGTGAACAACCTACAGACCCCACACAGGGTCAGTGGTCTCATGTGCAGGCCTCAAAACACAAGAAAATCTTGGGTGCGTTGTTGTCCCTGGCCAGTTCGCCCCGCAATCCAAAGCGGTGGCCACGGACACTAACAATTGATTCACACTGTTGTCTATGAGTGGAGAGCAAGAAGAAGATAGGCAGTCGGAGTTGTGTATGTCTGAAGCTCTCGCAGCACCCACTATTGTGGGCCCTCAGCTGGTTGGAGGTACGGTGCTAGACGGTGCCCTTGCGGATGGTGTGTTGGTTGCAGAGGTGGCTGGGGCCGATTCCAGACAGTGGGTGCCCCCTCAGAAGTTTTGTAGCTAATATGGATTGCGGTGCTCAAGTTGTGGTCGAGCATAGCTACAGGGTTGACTGGACGGAAGAGAGTGAGGCAATGGTGGCTGATGTGATTACAGTGTGTGAAGCAGATGTAAGTAAACCTGGGTCGAGTGAAGTTTGTGACGAGCTGTTGGTCGCAGTTGGTTCAGGTGGTTCAGAATCTCCCGGGACCTCACCCAAACCTAACTCACATTTAAGTTTTTATGTGTGGATGTAAGGGGTGCGAATAACAAGATCGAGGAAATAAAAAAACACTGTTGCGGTATTGACCTGTTGGGGATAGTAGAGACAACATTCCCTAATGGGTATTTTCCAATAATCAAAGGGTTTCATGGCATTGAGTGGTGGGGGCTGTGTGGGAACAAATTTTTTTTCGGGATTCCCTTCCTTTTTTTATTGCCCCTTACCCTTTGTGCAGGGGCGTTGATGCTTGTATTTTCGAATCTGGTGGGACTTTCGTTGGATTACTTTGGGAGAGTTGCGTGCGGTTGGGCGGTTTTCCAGGGCCCACCGGACCCCGTGGGTCCCCCCCCCCCTGGGCCCCATTATACCCCCCGGGGGGGGGGGTATAGTACCAGTTGCAACACTCGCGGACGTATTATTGCAGTCCTTGAATTACCTCCGACTTGAGGTAATCCAAGGACTCCATCACGTTTGTTAGGCGTTAAGGGAAGAGTCTATGCTGGACCTTTTTCTTTGTTCATCAGAACTGGCATTACGTTTTTGTTTACAGCTTCGTCGGATCTAAGGGGCAGTGATCATGTACTGGTGTCCTTGTCCAACAGGTTATACTCCCATGGGCCCAACCCGGACAGCAGGAGGGCGACCACAGGTTGGGTTGGGGCTTCTGCGGTATGAATCAGCAAGTGGGTCAGGGCAAAACGACACACTCTCAAGAGTACTGGCAGGACGGGGCTCGACCTGGTCTGGTTATCCCCTGCTTGCAGGATGGTGGTCTGTGACAGACCTAGGGATTGGTAGAGGTTCAATAGGAATCGGTGGTTTGAGTACGTCAGGATGCAGGTAGTTTGAGATGCCAGGTGGTTTGAGTACGTCGGATCGTTCAGGAAACAAGGTTTATCTTGTGAAAGAAAAGGCTACATATGGGCACAGACTTTGTAAACGCGTGTCCCAAGGCATTCCGGTCTCGAAGGTATGTCCTCTGGTATGCCCACAGGACTCATGTCTTGAGGTTACATGGGTGTTGGATCAGGCGGGGGAAGCTCTTGCGTGAGACCAGGCTGGCAAACGCTTTTAATAGCAATTTTGCCTCGGTGTATGGAGCACCCAAGGGCCCCCCTTCCCCTCGTGTTGGTGGGAATGAAACGGGTCGTAACGTAACGCCACTGACTTTGTTGGAGTTGTCGGCTGCCTTGCAGGATTGCAGGCCGGATAGTGCCCGAGGTATCGACGGAATTACATATGCCGATCTGCAAGGTTTGCCTGTGGCAGGCCACTCTGGGCTGTTGGAATTTTACCAGTTGTTACTGGATGGAGCACTGGTCCCACAGTCGTGGATTTTTTCGATCCTTACCCCAGTCTTGGGTAAAGGTAAGGCCCGGGCTGCGGTAACGCGTTACAGGCCAATTGCACTTCTTTCTTGCCCTTGTAAAATGTATGAAAGAATGCTTTGCAGAACGGTGGCGTATCAGTGGGAGGCCTCTGGGAAACTTTTTGGGGCTCAAGTTGGGTCTTGCAAACATAGGGGGGAGAAGGGTGCGATGTTCTTCTTGGAATCCGGAAACAGGGACGCTTAGCTAATGATTGTCTGGCAGTGCCGGTCTTCCTTGACATAAAGGCGGCATATAACATGGCCAATGTGGCGTGGCTTGATTACTCATTGTGTGCCCTGGGAATTAGTGAGGAACTCAAAGACGGTTTTGATGGCGCTCTTGTTGTACGTCAGTTTGCGACCAAGGTGGACATCTTTTGGTCCAGGGTGTTGTCGATGGACAGAGGCCTCCCTTAGGGGAGTTGCCTCAGCCCGGTGTTGTCCGTGGTGGTGATAAATGCTGTCCTTGTAGAACTTGGCTTTATGGTGAGTGTGGTCGCGTGTGCGGATGATGTTGCTGTGTGGCTGACGGGCTGGGACCTGCCTACTATTCTGTACACTTTGTCGGTCACCATTGCACGTGGCTCTGAGCTTCTTGCGGCTAGGGAGTCTTGTGCTGGGAAGCGTGAAGACCAAACCTATGATCTTCCACCACGGTGCGTTGTAGACAGGGTCTATTGTTATTGATGGGGACAAGGATCGAGGAATTGTACAAAGTGCAATACCTCGGTTTTGGCTGGTCCCTCGCCTTGATGCTGCGATGGTTATAAAGGGCATCTCAGCTAGGTTGAATGTTCTTCGGCTCGTCACCTGCAATAGGTCGATTGTGAAGCTTGCTACGCTCACCATTCTTTACAGAACGTATGTCAGAGCTTGTGCTGACTATCATGTTCCGGTTATTTTGATGTTCATTAGTACAATGAAGGGAGTGCCCGTGCCCGTGTTGGCACTGTTGGTGGAAACTGGGTATGTGCATTGGGGCTAAAGAGCTTCTGATCCACTGGGTTGGATCGTTGTGGACGATTTGTGATTGTCCCAGAGGGCTCAGGATCTGCTAGGCGCTCCTGGGGTGGGGGCATCCTTGCTTGACACTCCGGGTGTAGCCTGCCTCCCCAAGGGCCTGTTTGTTACCCCCGCCTCCTGGATATGGTGTGGGATGGCTCTCCAGTCCTTGCAGGCTGTCATAGCCCAAGAGTTTGATGGGGGGGGGGGGCACTGTATTTATTCTGATGTGTCCTTCTGCCCTGTTGTGTCCTCCTGCCCCGATGTGCCCTGTGGTGGTGCCTATCTGTTGGCTTCTTTGTGGAAATTGTTGCAGTGGCTGTGGCTCTGGACATCGTGATGGAGTTGCCTGCTTCTAGGTTATGCATCGTCAATGACTACCGCACCGCGGCGGGGTTCCTTTGCCGGAGCTTCGCCTCCTTGGATGCATCCCACCCTCTTGCTTGGTAGTCGAGTGGAAACTGTTTTAGGCACATCAGATGGGGATGGAAGTCAGGATTGTGTGGACCCGTGCACACAGCGGGTTGTTCGGCAACGAGCTTGCAGACGAATTGGCAAAAAAAGGGGAGTTGTCGCGGAGCCACGGTGGTGGAATATATCTCCGGTCCCAGTGATATACAGCCAACATGCGCCCGGTCCTTTTATGGGGACTGGGAGGAGCATTGGGCAAGTGGGACTACTGGTCGTACGCTGTTCAAGATCCACCCAGCCGCCACACTACCTAAGGCGTTGGATGATGGGTCACGCCAGGAAGCCAGTCTTGTCTCTCGACTGCGCGATGGCCATGTACAGTTCTGGCCTAATCTCTGTAGATTGGGGTTGGCAAGAGCCCCGCTGTGCAAGTACGGCACGGCTAACGAGACGGTGCAGCATTTCCTGTGCTAGTACCCTCTTTGGGTTGCTCAGAGGCGATCGTTGCAATAGCTTTAAATTGCAGCGAGTTGTTTCAAGACTTAATTGTTGTCAATTCATTTTCATAGAAAGGGCAATTTATCCTTGTAGTCTAGGAGCCACCATGCATGCTGTATTCACATTTATGTTTCCGAAATGTCTCTTCTGGACCATGTTTAGATAGAAAAAAACGTTGGACACGTGATCCAAATGTGATCCCTTTGGCCGCCATCTTGGAAAATGGCGTCTCTGAAACAACTTCTCAAAAATCGCTAAACTCATCAAAACTAAGCATCTGATGGAAAAAAGTCAAGCGATAAAAAATGTTCAGTTTCAAATGCTGGTCCTATCCAATGTTTTGATTGAAGAGACCGATTGGAGTTTAGGCTCTATAAGCATTCTAATCGAAAATTTCAAACTTGATGTCTATTTTTTTTAACAAAATAAAAATGGGGCTTCGAAATAAAGTTTTAATCATATAATAGTTGTTTACTCGCTGATCAATGGATTACATTTTAGCAGATATACAATTAAATGTCGTTACTTTTTATGACAGTCAATGGTCACTCTGTGTCGCCGACTTCAATGGCAGGGTTTCTGCAGTCACTACGCATTGCACACTTAAAAAACGGACAACACGATATGTCAGCCACTCTGCAAGGACAGACTCTCTGTCGTGAACATTTCTGGCAGGTGCATGGGTAAACAAGATCTTTACCCTAGGTGCATGGGTAAAGATCACTAGGACCAGATGGGATGTGATCTTTGGTACCAGTACATTTTCAGACAGTGTAGCCGAACATTAAGGCCGCCCGTGCACTGAGCGACTTGGCCGCGCAGCCTGGTTGCTGCAGCCAATGAAAATGATTAGTGCATGGTTTTACATAAACGATAAGCATTCTCAATGGCTGCAGTGACCTGGCCGCGCGGCCAAGTCGCTCAGTGTGCGGTCGGCCTAAGGGATCAAGAGTCGGACGGTTGCTCAGTATAGTCATCCATGTAAGACATTGCAGGATACGCTTTATTGTAAGCCTATTCAATTCTTGATGTAGATGGAATTAGCTTTTCAAAGTAAAGAGAGTTCGGTTTCTTATGATAATTGCCGGGTCCGTGCTGCATTGCATGTGGAGTTGGCAAATCCAAGAGTCCAACAGATTAAAGTCTGTGCTATGGAAATCGGACAATGTGAAAGTTCATTCCGCCCAAAATCCAGAAGGAGTTTCGAGGAATGTCTTGCCACTTTCAAAGTTGCACACTTAGTTCCGAATTCTTATTGGTTGTGTCGCAGTCACTCAGGGGGTGTCCAGCAGGAAGAATACTAACCATTTCTCCCACCAATGAGAACCAATAACTCGTTATTTGGAATGGCACAAGTGGATTGCTTTACACCACATAGAATCAAGAATCTATAGGGTTGGGGAGGAGAATTTGTGCCCAAATCCCTGCTGAAACGTCTTAGATCAGTTTCTATTAGTTTCGTCCAAGTTTACAGAGGGCGCCACGTGTTTTATGTGGGAATTTCTACTCAGTTTAAAATTAAACGAAGCTAAACGAAACTGGCTTGTATTTAATTATTATTTAGTTTAGCTTAGTTGTAATTTAGCTAACTTTAGATTTGGGCTGACAAATGAGCCAAAATTACCAGAAGGAACGCGTGGCGCCCTCTGAAAACTCGCACAGAACTAATAGAAACGTGTTTCAATAGGGACTTTTTAGAGTTAAAAATTCTCCTACCCAACCCTAAAAATTCTTGATAGAATGCAGAGTTCAAAAAATCCTAGATGTTGTAATGTTTCGTGGTATAGCTTGTTCCACATTATGTTTTCAGAAAACTGCCTGGATGACGACTCGTTTCCTTGCAAAGAGTGCAAAAACATGTGGATATCACACTTGTAGACTCAACAAAGTTACTGTTAGAGTTTACGAATGGGATGTTTACGGATATTTTGCGCTCGTAGTGGAAGAAAACGTGGCATCATACAGTCAGTTTTCTGAAAACATAATGTGGAACAAAGTATAGTGAAAGATGGAACCAACAATGACATCGGTGTCCATTGATGCTGCGATGACGTGTCGAACACGAGAAACAGTGACAGCGTGATTTAAACGACGCACGAGTCTATCTGCTTCTTCCCATTCTTATCTAAGAGGTGGCATTTGTCTGATAATCCTGTTAAGCCCGTTCAACACACAATTCAGTTCTGGTCACCGCCCAAAAGGGAATTTGTGAGAATCCAAGGGCTCTTTGATGTTCCATGTGCATGTTACGGGGATGTGGGTGTACAAGCAAACAGTGCGTTCATCATACTTATACCACAGCTGTGACGTCACGCTAACTCAACGCCACGCTAAATTTCCGTAGGTTAAATCCCGTTAACCGTGACCGGAAGTGTGCGTCATTGCAAAAAGTGTGGATTATCAAGTTAACCAACACTTTTGCCAATAAACCACACTTTTGAAACTTCCGGATCACGCGACCGGGAACGCACACACCAACAACCAAATCCAGCGTGCACAAAAACAGTAACGCAATAAAAACGTACAAAACGAATTACTTAAAAGGAATGAATCGTATCTCTGCAAACTCTCACATGTCTTGCCCATTCCTAAGCTTATTCAGTCTGAGTTAACTCCCCCCCTCCCTCCTTCCACAAACTAAAATGGAATGACCTTCATTCATACCGGCACCCTATTACCATATTTTTAAAACAATTCTGAAACTACAAACGCACAAAATGAATTACATACCTTCCCACAATGTCCCAGCTTTATCCTTGCTGTCTCATATATCGAATTATTCGCTCCAAACACGATAAACACTTCGATAAACACGAGGAGGTTCCAGCGTAAACCCAGCTTGTATTGCTAACCGACACTTCTGTCTAACTACCCCTCCTCCCAACACAAAGTTTGAGTGAAAGGGTTCGTCCATCTATCTCACACTTCCCCCTCCACAAACTAAAATTATGTGACCTTCATTCATATCGAGGGTACTGATGATCAACGTTTTCTTGAAGCAATTTTCACAAAACACAAACACGTCTTAATGCGAGTTAGCGTGACATCCCAACCGTGGTATAAAACAGTTATAGGTTTGAAGCGAGAGGTTATCGATTTTTAACCCACGGCTACGATTGTAGTCCCTGCTCTCGCATGCAATGTATTGGGCTTCGCCCTCGACCTTTGCATACTCGAGCAGGGCCAATAATCGCAGCCGTGGGTTAAAAATCGATAACCTCTCACTTCTAACCAATAACTATTACTTATTGTATGAAACTTGACACAAGATGAAACTTGCTAAATGTTTTGTAGAATATTTTAAACTCAATTTTGTCCTTTCGTTAAAAACGAGGCACGTTTTCCTTACAACTGGTGGTATCCTGTTGGTAGAGTGGTGCTTACCGGCATAAATAATGTCCGGTCCCTTATAAGCTTATTCCCTTATAGTTTCTCCTTCCCCCAGGGGTTGTGTTGGGGGGGCCTTTTTAAAACGTCATGGCACTTAAGGCCTAAGGGCTGCCAGTCAGGGCCTGGTAACGACGATCTATATTAGAATTGTCAACACATGGTTGTCAGTAACCCAACTACTGGCTGTCGCTACTGTACTGGGGCAGCCCATCCGTAGAGGCTTAAAGTCGTAAATAACTAATTAAAATAATCAAATGTACAAATGAGAAAATTGCATCCGTGCCTACCGCTCGTAAGACAATTAGGCAGATACATTTATCTATCTATACAGGGTGATGCAAAAGTCTGGAGAACAGCCTACGCTGTTACGAAAATGTACGTACACATACTATGGTTCGGAGACACGTAGTGATGCTAATTTAAATGACCTCGAAATGGTCCTTCAAGGTCATTGTGATGTTAACTTTAGAACTATACGTCGTATAATGGTGGTGTAAATTGAAAAGTTGTAGAGAACTGCAAGCCAATGCCACAGCAGCAAACAGAATGAAAATCTAACCATTAGGGTAGGAGTTATGCTTCAGACATGTTAGTCGTGTTAGCTTCAACGCCTGTCTTTAGAGTGCGTTTTCCACAAAATGAAAAACTGGTTTCCGGAGCATGCATGCGTGGCGCTGGGTTGGGCGGGGCCGCCCGCCCACACACTGCAAATGTTACCTCGAGTTAGCTTAGGTTAGGTTTGGCAATGCTGTTTTTTTTAAGGCAAAAGGGAATTATTTAAGCTGATTTTCGTTTTATTATCAGTCTTGTCAACCATGTTTTGATGGAGTGTGAGTATTGCCCAAATGATTGTTGCATGTTTACTTCCTTCATGCCATGCAGTAAACCTTTCTAATCCCCCCCCCCTCCCTCCCTCCCATGTGTAACTGAACGTATACATTCTTCGGTTTAGTTTCACGTTGGGCTTTGTAACTTTGATTCCTGTCCGTTTGTGGATTGCAAACAAAATTTTTTTATGTATCCCGTACTACTTTCGTTGGGACACCCTGAACACATGCAGATAAGCTCATAAGACTAACTTGTCTGAAGCATAACTCCCGCCCTAATGGTCTGATTTTCATTCTGTTTTCTGCTTTGTCATTGGCTTATGGTTCTCTATAACTTTCCAATTTACACCACGATTCTACGACGTGTAGTTAGAAAGTTAGCATCGTGGTTACGGTGGTGATGATCTAGAAGGACCATTCCAAAATAATTTAAACTAGCGTCATTATACGTGTCCTCCGACCCATAGTCTATGTACGTACATTTTCATCGTACTCCTCCAAGTTGATTGGAACGGCAGTTGGCTTCTCCAGATTTTTGCACCACCCTGGATATTATATAATCCACCCAAATACCAAAACTGGCACAAAAGCCGCCGCCAAGTTTTTTAAAAAGGGTCGGCCTTCGAAGGTAGTGACTAATAGTTCGAAAGTTAAATGAACACTAGAACATTGCCACTCGCGGGAGCAATCTTCGAGTTTTCACTTAACATCCAAAGTATTCTTCGGTAGGATTAAGTTAGCTAAGGGCGCGTTTAGGCAACGGACTCGCTTTTGCATTCTCGCAGCTAGAATTTAACTCCGATGGAAATGGTGTCGTTGCCATGGTAACAACGCTTCCTGGATCAGCTAAATCCGACATCGTTTGAGCAAATGCTTGAATTCTTGTAATTCGCTACAACAAGATAAAGAATTCCTCCTGACGAAACAACTTTCCCAATCGCTTCTAAACTCAATTATTGGGTCGTTTCGTTGCGAGCTGGCAGAGCTAAAGCAGCCGCCATGTTAGAATTTCAAATGATTTGTAGGTTCTAGTGGCGAGGATGCAAAGGCTAGTCGTTGCATAAACACGCCCTATTGTCTGCGCTGCGTATCTTGGGTCCTGCAGTATTTTTTCAGCGGCTACGTCTTCCTGGAGGAGGCGGCTTTAATCGCTGGCCGCCAATGTTTTTGTTACCATGTTGGATATCAACAAGGCACTCTAATACCAAAAACGTACAATCGATTATCTGTGTTCGTTCTGTGGCGAACTCAAGATAGGCCGTGGACACTATAATAGTATTAACCTTGGTTGCCTTTCCCTGGGTTGAAGGTGGACCTCTTTTACCTGGTAACTTCTTTTGTACCGATTTTGGTTTTGGTTGGATTATATATCGTATAATTACTACACAGCTGTCAAGAAGCAAAGCCACTCAACAGCAGCAGCAATCAGCAGTAGCAAGCAAAGCATGCAACAACCTCTTTTAAGCCAAGCAAACACGCGTACAACAAGTGCTTAGACTTGCGGTACACGAACCTTATATCATTGCTACCTTGCAAAGTGGTCGACAGCAATGAGAAACTTTTGCAAACAAAAATACAAACACTATTGATGAGTTGTAGGCGATTTACTTTCTGCCCCTCCCAGGTAAAAAAAAAAAGAATTACAAGGCCAGTGGTTGTAGGTTTGGACCTTGTTGTACCAAAGCGGATTTATTTATTTCACATGAAGAGAACGAATGCAGTGCGAAGGTATATACAAACACCCGTCGACCATATGAGGACTGCAGCTTAAAGGCAGTGTCGTGGCAGCAGAGGTTAAAGCAGTCGACATAAATTCGGACGACTCGCGTTCGATTCCCGGCCACAGGATGAAACGTGAAATTTTTTCGTCCATACAGCCGCACACTGGGCTTCACTGCAGTCCCCTTATGCTACAGCGGGTGTTTCTATTTATTTCCCATGGAAATATTCAAATGTCAGTGGATGGAGACTGGGTCGGGGTCCAGATGACGTCAGGTCACTGAAAGAGATTACATTGCCGTCAGGAAATAATCATCCAGTTTGTTTATTTTTATAAACAATCAAAGCTTCATTGGGATATTTACTTTAGCCAAGGGAGAAGCGACTGAAGGGGATGTGCTGATTGAGTGAACGAAGCGAACGAAAATAGGCATCTGTTAGCCAGTGTGTACAAAACCAAACCGTATCAGTGTTGCAACTTTTGAACTCATTTGGTTGTTTGGGGGAAAGGTGTAACTCAACTAAAGTAAAAAAAATAGGACAGTTTTCTTATACAGTGCTAATGTGTTTCTGTAGTGTTTACCCCACGTGAAACCTAACTATGCCAATCAGATGTTTTATATTTGACATTGGCCCACGCACAGCAGATTGTGTTGGTGTGGTTCGTCTGAACGCATAGCAGTTGCAACAAGATTGTAGTGACTAGGGCTTACGCGACACAATGCGGAATGAGCGAGCGAAGCGAGCGACTCCGCTAGTAGGTAGATAGCTCAATTGTTTCAAAACACTCCGACGACAGCTTCTTCGTGCTCCTCATGTATATCCGTTCATACCTTAGGAAGAATCCAGCATAAGGAACATCTGGTATAAATACTGCAAATCTAAATTCTTAATGTAATCATCCCGAAAAAAAATGAAAAAAAAGGCATTTTCGTCATAATTTGCAAAAGTTGTGCATGGTCTGCAAGTTTCACTTTAGACAGCCGTGATGATACGTTCCATTTTCGCTCATTTTACTTTATTACTTTTTTTTATTTCTGTCTTCCTCATCTTTGCGATGTTGCAAGCCTCCTCACCCTTATGAATGTTTAGAATAATTAACTGCAACCAAACAATCTCCAGCGCCGACCCCACAGTTAGCCCACCAGTGCACCGCCTATGTTTCCGCTGGGGAAAATGCCATATACCCACACCAAACATATCTCCCGTTCTGGTTCCTTACAGCAGGCCACCCGAGGGTTACAGGATCACCAAGCAGACATCGCAACTCCATTTCTTGTCGTCTGCCTTAATAAAGGCTAACGAGGCAAAACCCAGCCGAGGAGGCAGGCGTGTGTGCTCTGGACATGCCACGGAGCCCCACTTCCCCGTTCCCCCAACACCCCCCACATCCATCTGAAACGTCCCCCAATCCCCGCTTCTCATACGGGAGCCCCAATCAGAAGGCAGGCGGTGGATTGAGGCTCTCTAGGGACCAGCCGACTGCGGCCACGCTTCAATTCAAATTTATAAGAGCGTGCATTATTAATGCCCGACAAGAATCGGCAAGATAATTTCTAAACAACACATCAACCGCAAATGAGTTAAATTATTTAGATTAAGTGTGCGCCCGTATTTATGGCAGCCGATGCACCGGATGATAATGATGACGATGATGATGGTGAGGGTAGTGGCGGGGGCGGTGCGGTGCGCATGCGTTGTTTTGGGGCATGGACGGCCCCCGCGTTTTGTTGCCCGTTTGCGAGTTTGAGTTGTGCAAGCCGGCGAGGAGCGGGTGAGCGACAATAAAAACAATGGGCTGCTCTTTGTTTGGGAAAACAAGGAAAAGCAACAAAGAGAGAGAGAGAGACATAACTGTAAATCTGGCGCACCCATTGTGGCAACGGCCCATCGAGAAGCCCAGTACACAACACACACACACACAAACGCACACACTGCGTTATTTCACTGGTTATTAGTCGCCGCTAATTGAATTTTACAGCAAAGCGAGCAAAATCAGACGCTTATAGCGAACAGAACGGCAGCTCACGGCAAATAAACAAGCGACGAATGGCGAATTTGCAGCCAGGTGGCTATATATACGGACGGGAGGGAGGGGTGTGGGTGCAGTAAACAGGATAGGAGGGGCTGGCCTCTTCAGAAAAAGAGAAAGTGTCTTCCATGCCAATTATTCGGACTTGGAAATAGGGAGCAATGAAGTTGTGCAGCTGAAGGAACACGCGACCGTACAGTCGGTTAACGTGAGTGATTTTAACAGCCTTTTTTCTTTTTGTTTTGTGTTCGTTCCCTTTATGATATGGTCGTATTCTACCGTAAACAGACGACGTTTATCTACAAAGACGCGCCACTTTATGAATGCGTTTAGGACTCCAATCATCATAATTTCCAGCGACTATTCCCTGAGTCATGCGCGCACTGCATTTGCCTGAACATGAACAAGTATTGAATCCACCAATTTATTGAAGAAAGCGGGCATCCTTCCTCAACTAGGCTCTAATAAAGAGACGGACTGCCGAAGAGATGCCACGCAACCAATAGGGCGTGGGGACTTTAGTCTCCTACATGGCAGACTTTTCTTTTTTTAAGTCATATATGCTCACCTCCTCAAGGTATAGAAACGTTTCACTGTTTCGTTTCTTGTCTTTTTCCTGTGTAACGTAATCCTGGTGCTGTGCCGAGTTCAAATACTCCATAACAAACATTTTGTATTTTCTTGTCTATAATTATGGAAACCATCATAATTTCAGTAGAATTAAGCCTACCTGAATTTACCAATATCGTGCCAAAGCATTCCAATGTGGGTACAACAGAGACAAGACCGGGTGCACGGGTAGCTGCGAGCACTGGGGTGTCAGATTCGATAAGCATCTTGGTCCCAGCTGTATGTACATCTCAGGCTTTTTCAGACCCGGGTTTGATCCTGGTGAAGAGAAGTGCGTAAGTGCGGGTTTTTCTTCGATTGTTTCCCCGCCCGTTGCACGAGGGTTTCCTCCAGGCTCACCGGTTTTCTCCCTCATGCGGCAAAAGTCGACTGTCCTGATGGTTGTCTTCCACATAAATCTGCCGCTTGGGCCTTCAAAAAACTCTAAGCTTACTGGCCGATAACTTCTATTCTATTCTATTTTAAGCATGGTTTTTACATGGACAGATGAACAAGAAAGCAAGATCTCAAACTGGAAACCTCGACCTTATTTGCTGGGTATTATCAAAATCCTACCTAGTCTTACCAGTACCTACATGCCAGATCTATACCACGAGCCACGGCTGCTTGCCGTGACGTCATCATGCTTTAGCCACTGACGAACGAGAATAGCGGATCTTTGACCGTCTGAGTGGACTATACAAGTCACGTGATACGTGCGTCACGGTAAACGGCCGTGGGCGCGTGGTTTAGCTTAGTACAATACCCACAAACTTGACGTTATCAACTTGGGCAAAATCCTGCAGAATAACTGCATTGTAGGCAAGCGTACCTGACTGACTTCAGACAAGCAGACATAATTCAGACATAGCAGGTTTTAGATGGCTACCAGAAAGCCAGTGTAACTTGGCTTTTACTAGATCAAATCAGAGATGGTCAGCAGAAATCCAATATAAAGGAGTTTACCTAGCTTTACCAGGTCAGGTCAGACAAGCCTCCATGCCTTTGCCAGATCATGTCAGTAATGGCTAGCAAAAATCCAACGTAAACAAGCCAACCGCCCTGCTTTACTAGTTCAGGTCACAGGTGACTAGCAGAAACATCATGTAAACAAGCCCGGCTGTCTTTACCAGATCAGGTCAGACATGTCCAACAGAAATCGAATGTAAAGAAGTCTCCCTAGCTTTACCAGATCACAGATGGCAGGATATCATCGTAAACAAGCCTAGATGACTAACCAGCCTGGGCTAGAGACCGCTAGTATTAGTAGTGCAGCGAGAACAAGTCTTAACTAGCTTCTCCAGTTGGAACCAGATGCAGCCAGCACGCATAAAAAGTAAATTTGTTTCAGCAGCCCAATTTAAACCTAATTGGGCTTAACAGTTGGGATAGAAAGATGGAATGTAGCATGCAAGCGTAATTGGTTAGCACCTATGCAAGTTAAACACCTGACGGAAAAAGTTAGCATTAGTTCAAAGTGTGCAAATGATCTATCTGTCTCGAAGAGATCGAGCAGGTCAACAGAGCTGCAATTTAAACTAGAAGTCTTCAGCTGCTTTGGTTGGAAACAGTCTTAAGTTTGAGTGTATATGGCAGGGGTCTCCAAACTACGGCCCGCAAAGCACTTTTGTCCGGTCCGTGCTTTATTTTCACTAAATGTGATTTTCCAGTTGTTTATCCTTTTGAAGGCATATTTTCTTTTTTCTTGAGCGAAACCAAGTTACTTTTTCGAATAAATTAGGAAAATCTCGACTTCGTTCTGGAATGGCTGAAGAGCATCTGCACGCACTACTTTGTATTGGATTTTCCACTTTAAAAATCTCAGCATCGATGAATTGCCAAGTGAGAAGTAAGCACGCAGTTTCCAACATTGGTGCCTGGGAGACGGAGGTTTATTGAGTAGCAACTGTTATCTTAATTTACAAAAACACAACGTAACTAGTGTTTGGTATTGTGGCAAGTCACTCCTCACACACGGTAGGGTGGGGGGGGGATGGGTACCACTGGGACCAGACGAAAAATCCGCCCCGCCTATGGTAAGCAACTGTGTTTTATGGCCCTCATTTTGAAAAGATTGGGGGACCCCTGGTATATGGCATGCAAGTGAAGCTTTATGCAAACAAGCTTTGCTACACGAGACAGGCAAGACGAATGATTGTACAGTCTTTAACTAGTTACCAGCGAAACTCCACTGCAGTCATGTCCAATTGTCAAGTTACAGTGCTTTTTGCAATACTTCTCGTGCAGTAAGAGAAGGGAGAAAATGAACAACGAGTTGAATGTGGGGTTACTGATGGTAAGTCAAGAACATTGAACCTTATCCCAGAGTGACGGAACTTGTTAGTCCTCCATTTGCCTGTTGGCCTTGGGCAGAACTCATCTCCTGGTGCCGTTACACGATGGGCCTTGGTTCGTTGGGACTTGGGGCCCTCATATTTTCATCCCCATCGTCCTGGCATATATAACCCTAACCCCTTAGGCTTGTTTTGCATCTAATGTCCTCGTGGCCTCAGGTTCGTTTAGTACTGGGTCTTCCCGCTTCACTGGAAGCCTTGGGGCGACCAGTAGAATATTGTGGCCTATTTCATTATGAAGAATTTGGTATGCCATACAAAAAATTCTATATAAAATTGTGTGAAAGGTCTCCCACGCATGCGTGAACCTAAATTCTCGTGCCAGGCTTTCCTTTTTTTTTTTTTTTCGTTTTCTCTACTTTTGCTCGACCAACATGGACTGATTTAGGGTCTCAAACCATCTCCCGATCGGTATCTAGGAACCCAACGTACAGACCGCTAGTCATGATCGCGCATGTTGACAACAAACGCCATTGTTGATACCATACCTTTTTATTTGCGTCTTCTGACTGCTATCGTTACAGCACTGGGGAATAAAGCACAGGAATAGGCCATCCGCTTCAGGCTTCAGACTGCTCTTCTGGCCTTACGCAGGTCGCGCCTTTAAATTTAGGATAAGCTGAAGGAAAGCCAAAGACGTTTTTAAGCGAACATTCGATCAGCATCAACCACTGCAAATTGTTGCAAGTCGTGGCAAGCCTTCTTAACGTCCCCTTTTTTTTTCTTATCTAACCATGCCGTAGTAAAGCAAAAGCTAGACATCAACCGATTTCCAGCTAGAGGTACATTTTATTTCCGTTCTTTTCATGTTTAATCAAAAGCCCTCACTAAAAATGAAGCTGTTCAGTTGTTCTGTAAGAGGCAGTGTAAGGTTAATTTTGGTTAAATTTATAGCATAATTGTTATAATTCGGGAACAAGCACACAAAATCGACATAGCTTATGAACTGTTAAGCAATCTAAAACAACTTATTGAAACCCAGGCCATTAGAATCAACGAACTTACTGCCAGAGTTGATCATAATCAAGACTGAGTCATTCAAGAATTAACCGATAAGAGTCGACACTTTGGCTAACCATGAGTCTAGCCAGTAACTTTGATCATGAGTCCTTACTTTCTGTAATGTCTTTACGCCAGCATAACCTGGGAAATCTTGTTTCTTTTGGCCTTCAGGAAAACGAAATGGACAGTGAAATTAACGATATACGTGGTGCTATTGAATGCGGTAGCCTGAATACCATTGCCAAAATTGGAAAAAAAAACCCGGCCTAGTTCGTCTGTGCTTTAAGGATAGCGATGATGCTGTAAAAGTCCTAAAAAAAAAACCCAAAAGGCTGGGCAAACACCCCTAGTACAAAAATAAATATTTTTGCGTCAAGAAACTACTTTTCAGCAGCGCCACGCATATAATATGCTTAAAGAAGAAGCTGAAACCAGAAATACACAGATGCGAAATGTCCATATTTTAAGGGTAAAATTGTGCATGAAAATAAATGACGTCAACTAAAAGTAAGCACTCCCTCCTTCTTTAAGCTAATCTTGATTAACGCTAGCTCCCTGAAAAACAAAATTATTGAAGGTGATAATGATCGCCTTGTATTGGACACCGAAAATTCAGACATCTTATGTGTTACTGAAACTTGCCTCAATGACAAATTACCAAATGTCCCTGTTCTCACCCCCAATTATAACGTCGTAGTCCTTAATGATCGCCTTCCCCCTTAATTGGTGGCGGCATTATTGTACTACCAAAAAAAAAACTGTTCATTCTATGGAAATTTCACATGTGCGGCCTAGAGAGTACGCTGGCTCATTTAAGTGTTTGCTGGTAAACCCCTGTGTGAACTTTCTTTGAATTTACCGCCACCATGCTTCCCAAATTTATGATGATGACCTGTTTGATCATATTTTGTCATGTTATGTTAAAACTTCTAACCCAATCATTATGGATGACTTTAACGTTCCCACTGTGAACTGACATACCAGGATGGTAACACCATAGTGATGTTAGAATGTTAAGGATTATTGACGAATTTGACCTTTTTCAGGTTGTTGACTTCCCTACCAGGGGGCCTAATTTACTTGATATTGTCCTGGTCAAAGATAAGTCGGTTATTGACAACTGTTTTTCACTTGGTAAATCTGGTGAAAGTGACCATGATGTGGTCCAACGTTCCTTGGTTTTGAGATGTGTGATCAGCATGTAAATCGTAACTTGCATAAATTTGTTAGGCGTGACTTTGATAGGATTTACTTTCATGAACTTCATAATGATATCGGTTCACTAAATTGGGAGAACGAACCGAGTGAAACAGTCTGGAATTTTTTTTACGAATGCTTAAACAGACAGCTTCTTAATATTGTAACACCGAATAACCATTCTTTTGTCCAAATTACCTTGGATGAGTGTTCAACTGGCGCAACTTGGAGATGAAAAGCTTTATTATTGGAGAAAATGGAATAATACCTTTGATAACGCTGCTTATGACAAATATGTTCTACTCAATGAACAGGTAACTAAGGATTGTAGAAAAAACAAAAAGCTGCGTATGAAGTTAAACTTGCTGAGACTATAAAGAACAATTCAAAACCCTTTTTCCGTTATGCCCGCCAACTGACAAGTTCTACTCGCTTAGGTATTCCCTTACTTACTGATGGAATTGGTAACAACGTGGAAGATCCTAAACACAAAGGTAATACGTTTTGTAAAACGTTTTCTGAGGTTTTACGAAGAATAATCCTGATGTGTTTGGGATCTTGGGCTCATCTCCCTCTCCTATTTGTATTCCGCCTTTACTTGTTAGCCTGGAAATTTGTTGATCAAGTGTTTGACCATTGAAAACCTCATACTGGGGGTGGTCCTGACCTCCTAACCAGTGAATTTCTACTGAAGCCTAAATCGATGACTGCACCTGTCTTGGTGATTTT
This sequence comes from Lithobius niger, assembly GCA_023313725.1. NCBI lineage: Eukaryota > Metazoa > Arthropoda > Chilopoda > Lithobiomorpha > Lithobiidae > Lithobius > Lithobius niger. The sequence goes on from JAHWFP010219682.1 coordinate 34,382, forward strand.
TCAACAAGAATATTGAACATGTTTTCGTTCCCCCAGTTGGAAAAAGGTGCACATTACTCCCATTTACCAAAAAAGGTGATCGTAAGCTGCCTATTAATTATAGGCCAATTAGTCTTACCCCTATTTTATCCAAAATGTTTGAGAGAAATGTTAATCATCATATTTACACCTACCTAGAAATTTACTCTCTCCTTGATTCGAAGCAGCAGGGGTTTAGGAGAGGCCTCTCCACGGGTACTAACTTGATTTAGTTCTATCATGACATTTTTTTTTGCAATTGGTAAATGGTACTCCCATTGACCTTATTTTCCATGACTTGGAAAGGTCTTTTATAAGGTTGATCGTAAGTTGTCGAGTCATAAACTTGATATTGTTGAAATTGTTGGTCCTAGGATTTTGGAATGGTTAGCTGGTCGGACTATGGCGGTTGCCAAAAGCATTTCTTACTGGTGTCCCATGACTAGTGGGCTCCCTCAGGGTTCTATTCTTGCTCCCTTGCTCTTTTCCATTTACAATGACGGATTTTGCCATGATGATTTTATTAAAAAGCAGCAAATTTGCAGATGATACCAAGATGGCTGCCATACTCTAAAACTGGGAGTCTATTTCCTACTCACAGACCTCCATTGATGAGCCATTAGCTTGGAGTAAACAGTGGAGGACACCTATTAACATTGATAAACTGTGTCTGATACATATGGGTGTGTCTAATCCTTTCTCATCATACGTATTTGATAACTAATTGGTAAATGAAGTTACAAGAGCACGTGATTTGGATACTGTTATTGATTGTAAACTTATCTTTACTCAACACGTTGAAAGCATTGTCAAAAAGGCCAACAGCGTTATGTACTTATTGAATTGTACAATTAGCATTCGTGAGTGTTCGGTGTACCTTAAATATTACCTCATAATTATTAGACCAATATTGGAATATAGTGTACATTTTTTTGGGAACCGCTGTATTTAAAGGATAAAAAATCGAATGAAATTGTGCAAAGGAAGATTACCAAGTGTATTACGGGATTGGCTCATGTGAATTACCAAAGGAGGCTGGAAATTTTAGAATAGCCCACCCTCACTTGGCGTCGCCAGAGAGGGGGCCTTCTACTCATTTATAAAATGGTTACTGGTATTGACATCAATTTACCTAATTGATTTTTTTGATTTTTTTGATTTATAGGTATCCCCATTTTCTACTAGAGGATCCCGATACAAATTGACTACGCCTCGTTGTAGGCTTAATTCAACTTTGAACACCTTTCCCTGTAGAAATGTTGGCATGTGGAATAGCTCACCTGATTTTGTAACTTACATCCCATCGGCTAACGTTTTTAAGAATCGTTTGGATAGGCATGTTTCTACTAAGTAAGGTATCGTTATGATTAAGTTTGTAAGAATGCCTTGATATTGGTTATTTTGTGCCCCTTTACCCTTCGTCCAATCAATTTATTATTATTTTTTGCCCGTGAATGAACCATTCTATTTTTCTATGTTGTTATTTCTATGCTTCAGCTGTATGTTTTTTATTTTATGTATAAGTTTGCCGCATTCCATTTAGGAAACTGGCAACTAATATTGTTATAAATTAAATTAAAAGTGTGACTCCATTTGATCTTAATTCCAAATTCATCCTCTAGTCGCACTAATCCGAGAAAGGGTATCTTTAGTTCAACCAGGGTAAGAATGTTGCTGGCGCATTCTCTTGTGCCAACACGTTCAGTCCTGCCGATAGACACACAGAATGAATGTCCATTAAGCAAATTTCAAGAAAAGGTTAAACAAAGAAGTTAAATGAGATTGGAAAATTTCTTTAATTTTTATCACCTTTATTATTTTTTTTTTTTTCTAAATTTCCTACAACTTAAATGCTGATCACGCTCTGGCGGAGAAGGAAACAACTTTGCAAATGCTGGCTTAAAAAAGTGAGGCCCAATGACAAGTGAGTTACAGCCGTACTTTTTTTTCCTCCCGTTTTTTTATCGTTTTAGTTTTGTACCTCCATTTTCTTTCTTAAGATGGAAGGGCGTCGGGGGTGACACCAATTCTGGCCTCCACTTCTGTGTCGCTTCTCTCGCTTCGCTTTTCTTTTCCAACGGCATTAATTTTATTTCACCAATAAAACGTAAGGTGAGTATAGTTTCTTCTCCCTCCCCCACCCCTCATCCACACGATTCGCATCTCTACAGCGCGCATATTTAATCCGTATATTAATTGATGGGCCCCCGTAGCAGCGTGCGGCGCCTGGTTTTTTTTCTTTCTTTTCAAATTTTTTTATTCTAATAGGCTGTGCCAATGTATGCAAATGGTTTTGCTCTGAGGCTGCAGTGCGAAAATTCACCCCCGTTCCCCATCCACGGGTGTTGCGGGGGCCCCGTCTCGCGTTGCCCGTATACCTTTCGCCTTATATCTACCTATATCTATTCAGGTCTAATTCTAATTGGGGATGGGCTACGGCTGTTTGGGGACACCAGTTACCGAAGGTCCCGATCCCACGTGCCCTAGCGTCCCCTCGTGGGTGTCGCACTTCGGATTAAACATTAACGGAACTGGCACGCGCTACTCGTTATTACCATTTTACTCGTTCAATTAAAGTTTTTGCCACCTCGTCGTCCTCACGTCTCTCCGGTGTGGGTGGATGGGTGGTAGGGGGATAAGGGAGGAAGGGGGGCAGCACCAAACCAAGCTAGCTAGCATTTGCTTGCAGAAGCGTTAATTATGAAACGTGATGCGTGCCTTTGCCGCATGACAAAAATGGGAGGATTATTTATAACTTGGAGAAACATTCGCTACAAATTGGTGGACGGCGCTTGCTAGCTTCTTCGTCGAACGTTTTATTTTTCGTGGAACGGAGCCCCCTTTCTTTTTTTCCCACTTCTGGTACACTGTCACTCAAGTTTATGTGTAATTCTCTCTCTTTGTTGTTGGCATAGTGGCATCCGAGCGCAGATTGGTGAGGCTTGCGTCGTATCTTTGTTCAACTCAGGAGGCACACTGCAACAAAGAAAGTTTGTTATCACATGCCTTTAGCATACGATATTTTTATCGGGCGATCTGTCCTGATGGTGTCTATTGATACCATTTATCCGGTATATACTGATACTGATTCTCGGATTTCTGATTGCGTAATAGTTACCATGCTGATACACTGCTGGACTGGCCGCTATCTTTAAGACATTAATGACAGTCAGGGACAATTTTACACACTTCCAATGTTTGCCCAGTCAGCAAAATTTTTATTGTAGATTTAAAAATGGAAGGGGGGAAAACTGCAGTTTTGACTGGGCGACTGTTTTGCATTATTAAAAAGGGGTCGAGAGGTACGCCCTTTTTAACATTAGGACACAAAACACATTTTCATAATTATGAAAAGCTTGTCTCAAAAATTCCTCGCTAACCCCTTCGAGAGAGTTCGAAAATCCTCTCTTACACCCCACACATTATATCTTTTGACTCTTCCACCAGCAATGAATAATGACAGGTCCCTAAATGGATATACAAACAAACACACCAGAAAACCCTATGGGTAAGTAGCTCACCATCATATGCTCTACCTGGCAGTAAGTAATCGAGGAGGAATAAGTGCCAATCTGACTGACCCTTCCTCCATCCCCAAAAATGGCTTGTTCTCGCTGGCTGTTTATTGTTCAAATGGCAGGGCAGTTCTCAACAAGGTAGTTAGTCACTAAGCAGTAGCCTTGTCTAACAGCATGATAGACATTGTAACTCTTGATTCAAAACTGTGGGTTTGGAGAGATGAATTCTTTCCGTCTAATTTTCTAATAACGAGCAGCTGGGAAATCGTAGTTCGAAATTCGTAGTTTCGAGGTTGGAAATTTCACACCTGGAAATCTTACTGTAACTAACCAATACATTGGATCATGGAAATGTAGATGCTTTTTAAGACAGTCACCAACTTGCAAGATTGTCTCAAGAAGGTAGCAACCCTCAGATGGCAACCCTCTGGGAGGTGGGACAGTCTTGCATGGCAGCAGATAACCATGTAAACTATCCGTGAGTTAAATATTGCAAATAAAGATACAAGTGCTCTAGTGCGACTTATCATCCTCACTTATAACGTCCTCAGTTTTGTTATTTCAGAAGGAAAAATCTCACCCTCACGACCGAGGATGCGAAACCCATATCCAGGAGTTTTGCCTCTTTTTCTTGGCAAGTGTCATGGTTTGGCTCGGATGCAGTTTTAAATACTCCTTCGAGTTTTTACTGTTCAGTACGCTTAATCAGTTCTTGTTTAACGACATACATGTCCGGCAGCGTGCAACTCACAAAGCATACACTTCATAGTGCACCTTGCCTCAATCATGGCGGCATGCCAGCCTTTCAATTACTGCTGACTCAGGAGTTGGACAGGTGGCAATACGGGTCCACTGCACACCCAGTTGGAACCAGATTGCACCTGTTCTCCAGAAGCCTAAGGCAAGAGCTATTGTTCTTCTCACATATATAAAAGACGAGAGGAAATGACGGCTCGAGTTAGTCTGGTGTTGGGGATCCAACTGAAAGGTTAGATCCCTGGAGCCTACGAGGCTCACTCAGAAGGATAGATTCTGGCTGGTGCTTAATATGTAATGCTATTGTGTGTGCAGTCCCTTAGCTGTACAGTAAAAAGTAAATTGGAATTGAGCATTGTCTTGAAACTAATCGTCTACTTCCTTCGCAACCTTACACATGTAACAAAATGTCTTATTATTTTTTCAGACTATTCCCAAGTCAGGATTGTTAGGTTATCATCACGTTCCACCATATGCTTTGCAGTTTTCCAACTCTTCCTTTCCCCCTCCCTTAATGTATAACTTCCTTCACCCTAACTGCGTTTTTTCCCTCCCTTTCGCTTCCCCCCCCCATCGCCCCTCCTACTCATCCCCCCCCCCCCACACGTTCGGTTAATTTTTATTGCCCTCCAGCATTGTTAGGGACCATCTCTCCCTACCGGGCCGACAATAGAAACGGGCGCATGCGTAGTTGCATGTAAGGTTATGTAAATCGTTGTTCAGTGGCCTGAAATTAATTGGAGGACTTTTAATTTTTTTTCTGACTCGAAACTCTCTGTATTTTCACTCGCTTCTGCCGCCTTGTACTCTGGCTTTTGCTCTTTTGCTGCGGCGCGCTTTTCCTCTGGTGAGTGATCTTGCTTTTTCTTTTGTAATCTAAAGATGCGAGCAAGTATGGGTTGGGAGTCGTATTAATACAACAGCTCGTATATGCAGAACGGAACGGAAAAGAAGCAGATGAAGTCGACCAAACTTAGATGTTTGCTTGAGACGAAGATCGGAGCAAAAGCTTGTGCTGAATCGTCTTTTGTCCCTTGCTTCCGCCCATAAAGATTAAGTCCACCAACCAGCAAGGCGGACAAGAAAGGGCTTAACTGGAACACTGATTTTGGTTGTTTTCTACATAGAAACCAACAATGAAGAC
>JAHWFP010219683.1:14486-29274 GCA_023313725.1 Lithobius niger
TCCTCCTGAATTGGCCGAGAATCAGTTCCACTGTGAACTGATCCACTCGAATTGGCCTTGAATCAGTTCCACTGTGAACCGATCCTCCTGAATTGGTCTAGAATCAGTTCGACTGTGAACTGATCCACTTGAATTGGCATAGATTCAGTTCTGCTTTAAACCGATCTTCCTGAATCTACTACTCCACATGCTAGTTTCAAATGATGCCAGTATGACGTCTTGATCGTCTGAAATCCTCTGCTCCGCATATTCTTATTTGACCAAGAATTCAATGTCATTGTGACTTAGTCCTCCGAATTGGTAAGACGTTAATTATCACGCATCAATCTGACCCCCCCCCCCCCCCCCACCCCCCACACCTAGTGATGATCCTCCTAATTCACCGCATGCAAGCTTCTGGTTTACCCAAAGACATTTACCCAAAATAAGATATTTGCGAAAATATCCTAGTCTTCAGCCCACCACCTATTTTGTGGCCAAAACCCACTTCCATTGTCGAATAATTATGCATAGGTCAATCAAGGTGTAACAAATTTCTCCAATTTTCCAGTTTTTCATACATTCAACGATTCCAGGCTGACGATGAGAGTGCAACTGTGGCCAAGACTCGATTCCAGTGTGGATTGATCGTTCTGAATCCTTTGCGTTGGATCACAACTGACTGCCGTTACTCGGCGCCCCTGATTTGCCGACAAGATAAAGGTAGGTTCGTTACGCAAGCTGGACCAAAATAAAACATTGTGTAACCTCCTGAAACTCGAACTGACTTCCTGGCTTTTTGTTTTTGTAGTTAGGTCAGTCGCGTGATTCGAACCGACATTCACTTGGTTTGAAGACAGGAATGTTGACCATTGGGCTATGGTGGCTCCTCTTGCTCTGGTTCCCTGGGGTCTCCTCACAGTGCTCGTAACATTGCCCTGTGGGCTCTGTTCTTGTTATAGAGCAATAGCCGTAATGCCATACTATGCATAACTCTATGCTGGAGCCAGTTATTGGGCTAGCTGCAAGGTACACTGGATAAACATGGAGGTAAAAAAAAATGGTGTCTTTTATTGAAGCCAGTGCTCGAGAGCTGATATCGAACGCTTGAAATGCGCGTTTTTTTTTCGTCTGGCATTCTTGGCAGTTGCTGCAATTTTCAGCTATTGGTTTTTTTTCTTTTCCTGTTTACAACCTTATATATTGTTTTACAGCGTAAGGGATTGGACAAAACAACGATTTTTAGTCCTAAGAAATTCGCTCTCGTAGCAGTGGCTTCACTGAAGGCGCTGTTGTTTTTTTCTTACTTCCATTTTAACCCGGTACACCTTGCACCTAGCTGTGCAGATGCTTGCTCCGTAATGATTTATGACATTATTGCTGTTGCTGTGCAGTTCTGCGTTTTCATGATGGGTAGTTTTTTTTTATTTTATTTATTTTTTTTGTGGGGGGAGGGGTTAAAGTTGGGCAGCTGTGAGGGAAGGTGGGGGTGCAGAAATTTTAACTTTTTTTTTATTGTCCGGGCGAAGTGAGACATTAATGCTCGAGTGAATTTGGATTTTGTATCTGTTTTGTCTAGTTTTTTTTTATCTGTTTTTTTTACTGTCCGGTTTTTTTAATCTGTATCTTTTTTTTTTTTTTATCTGTCTGGTGCATGATAAAGTTCACGATTTTCTACTGATTTGGTGAATTACGTACCTCAAATGCTTTCGGAGATATTAGGGGTTTAGCCCCATTTTCAGGAGTGGGCGTAATATTCATCAGTGGCGGGAAAAGCAGCAGTAAGAGAACCCGATCTGAAAGGCTAGTTGTCCCGGGAACGCACCTTTGTGCCTCACTTGTTCCTAGTGATGTAGCCTTGACATCCGGATTGATCATTAACACAACGGAAGACATGTATTGTGTTTAGGGCAGTGACACGACGTAGTATTATTGAATATAACACTATGGTGGAGCCAGTAACTGGGTTAGCTGCAAGGTGCACTGGTGGGGAAAAGAAGAGCGTCTTACTGAAGCCAATGCTATTAGATTGGATTTCTTAGGCCTAAAACGCGGGATTTTTGTCTCTTTGTCGGCAGTTGCTGACATTTTTAAGCAAGTAGAATATTTATTTTCCGATTACAACCTCGTAGCATAAGGGATTGGAGAAAACAACGGTTTTTTAAGCCTACGGAATCCACTCTCAAAGCACTGGCTTGACTAGAAGTGCCGTTGTTTAACCCACGATTTCAATCTAGTGCCCCTTGCAAATATCTCTCTTGTAGCAATATGATGTCACTTGACGCTGCTCTATTTACCGAATGACAGGCTGGAGCATCTAGCGCCGTCTACCATTATTTAGTTCTGTGTAGCACTTGATTTCAACAAGCGAAGGAATGCGCAAAGAAATTTCTTTTTTACACAACAAACTGGCCACGCGCCTCCTCTATTATCGAATGTAAAGTTAGTCCGATATCGTTAACCTTGATATCGTCAAGGTTAACGATATCACTGTCACTAGATGGCGCCCATGTAGCGGTCAAAATCTCCGTTTCAAAACTATCCGTTATTAGTTACAGGGCAGTGACACGACTTAGTATTATTGTGTATAACTCTATGGTGGAGCCAGTAACTGGGTTAGATGCAAGGAGCACTGGAGGGAGAAAGGAAGATCGTCTTATTGAAGCCAATGCTATTAAACTGGATTTCTTAAGCCTATAACGCACGATTTTTGTTGTTGGAGAAAACAACGTTCTTTTAAGTCTAAGAAATCCGCTCTCAAAGTACTGTCTTGACTAGAAGTGCCGTTTTTTCCGTTTCATTTTAATCTAGTGCACCTTGTAGCTATTACCTCCAAATGGTGTCTCGTAGCCAATATGACGTCACATGACGTTGCTCTATTCTGCCCCCAGCTTGTCTAAGTAGGAGGTTACCCGAAGGTTTCAAACTGAAATCCCTTGTGAATCACCTTACATTGTGTCTTAAGAGGAGGATTTGACAGTGGAAATAATGCCTTTTTTAATATGTTTGTGGCAGTGTGTCCGTATCCGAGTAAACTTGGGCCAGAAGACCTTCGATCGGGTGACGGAGGAGACCGAATGCAAGAATCAACGGTTAACTTTACCTGCCCTTTTGCCAGGGACGAGGTTTGGAAAACCTTTGTTTGTACCAAAGAATTGTTTTGGAAACTGGATGTTGTCTACAATTGCAGTAAGTATATGTCATAGTATAAAGGTGTTTAAAATACATGCCCAACGCGCTTAGCGTTATTCACCTAATATACCGATCACGCTTTATTTATCAAGTGATAAATAAAGCGTGCCGCACCGTAGTGTACAAAACGAACCGTACTGTACAAAATGAACCGTGTCGTTTGCTTTTACACGTAACAATGTTTGCGTGCCGTGCCGAACTGGACTGCAATAAGCGTGTCCACCCAGAACGGTTCGTATTGTACCTTTCAGTTCACTTTATTTATTGTGTGTAACATTAAAGAGGTGCCGTGCCGTGCCACGAAACGCACTTCATACGGCCACAATGTAAAAAACCATGATGAAGAGTTGGTTATGGGGAGAAGAACGGAATGAGACGAAGTGTTCATGGAATTTAGGAGGTGGGTGCCTAAAAAACGTGGCCGGCTGAATTTATAGTGGTGAGGGGCGATAGCTAAGATGCCACCAATTACATGCAGGCTACTATTAAGGCTATTAAGGCTATATTAAGGCTAATAATAATATTAATAATAATAATTCGTTTTGCGTCCTCCCCCAACTCGCGTCTTTTTTAGGGGCCGCGTGAAAGTTTTTAGTAAAATTAATTCGTCCACGTTTTGAAACGTTCAGTGCAAACGCGACGCAAAATTCAACTGTGTATTGGACTGAGCACTTTGAGTATTAAATTTATCAACAGGTGGCTCTGTTAAGCATGCGTTTCACCAGCGCCACAGGAAACAACCAAGGAACTCCTGTGGGCGATTTTTGTTTGGCATGTGAGTTTTGTCAGTTTTAAGTAATAAAAATCGTCCTTTCACGAAAAATAATTTTGCGTTCTGTTTTTATTTCATCAGTAACCAATAAAGAAAAAGTGCCTTCCCTTTCCGATGTTCTGAAAATGTTAGGATGCTAAATAAACTAAAAAATTAATATTCGTTGGACTAAGCACAAGATTTTTTAGTCGGGGAACGAACAAATGTACATGTATCTGGCTGTTTTTAAACTTTGTTTCGTATATTTTTGTGCTCACATAAGCCTTTCTTGTCTCTAGATTACGCAAGGAGGTAATTTTAGTACCCTAATGTGTGCAGTAGTAGTAAACATGTACGCATTGATTAGTTCCTGCAGGGCAGTGACATGACGTAGTATTATTGTATATAACTCTATGGTGGAGCCAGTAACTGGGTTAGCTGCAAGGGGCACTGGAGGGCGAAAAGAAGGGCGTTTTACTGAAGACTGTTAAGAGTGGATTTCTTAGGCCTATTTTTGTCAATTTGTTGGCAGTTGCTGACATGTTTAAGCAAGTGGAATCTTTATTTTCCGATTACAACCTCGCAGCATAAGGGATTGGAGAAAACAACGGTTTTTTAAGCCTATGAAATCCGCTCTCAAAGCACTGCCTTGAATAGAAGTGCCGTTGTTTAATCCTCCATTTCAATATAGTGCCCCAAGCAGGTACCTCTCTGGTAGCCAATATGATGTCACTTGCCACTGCTCTATTAGTACGTTCTACACATATTAGGAAAAAGTAGTAACAAGAGCTAATCAAGGCGAACACGTCCATAGGGCATGGAAGTGTCCATGTTGTAACTTTCACTTCCTGTTCCATCCCTTGCTGTAAGGTCGTCTGGGTAAGAAGTCCGTTTCGTTTCCTGGCTCCAGGTCTGTTGAGGCAAGATCGCCTGAGTCTTTTTTTTCCTATTGTAAAAACGTTTGAACGGTAGACAATATGGCCGCCGCAAAGAGACATTGCATAAGGCATTCCTAAGTGGCGGAGGCAAGTTCGGCAGTTCAGTCACAGCTTGTCGAGAACAGTCTTTTGTTGGTAGGTCGCAACATTTATTGGCAACCAGTGAGAAGTGGTTTTACGTGACGTAGTTTTATTAGCTCTAAAGCCAGTTTTGATGGAACCTTTTAAGCTGTCACACTGACACTTATGAAGTTTTAAAATCGGAAAGTAAGTACGCCTACACGTTTACGCAGCCAGAAAGTGTGTCAACGAAAAGAGTGGCACACTCTCAGTTGGCATTCTTTGGGGCTGCAGCGCCCTCAACCGAGAAAAGCAGCATTACGACAAATCAATCGAATCAGCGGCGGTATGGCGGCCATGTTGCTTATATTAATTTGCCGTTTGGACTGCACTGTACCACATGCATAGGTCTGTTGTCTAGTCCTCCTGATAATGTCTGTCATTTTTTTTTAATGTACTTTTTCTTTTTGTTAAATAGGCACTCGGTTCGAAGCAATTCCCTTATTGCTTGATTTTTCTCAAGCCAAAAATGCGTGTATGGCCTTAGGAGGAAATCTTGCATTGTCGGACAACGATAGAGAACACAAAAAGTGGAAAGAAGCCATTCTGAATAACAGCAACACTAAGTCACACTGTAAAGAAGGATACATAGTAGGTAAGGACATTCCAGCATCCATGGAATATAGTCTATTAAGTTATGCTTTTCCGAACAATATTTGTCTGGGAGAGGTCTAAGAGACCCAAGTTAATTCGATGGCATTGTGAGAGACATTCAATACCTTCTTAAACCTACAATCCTCAAAAGTATATTGTTAGAGATAATTTATTGCCTCCAAAACACAGCACACAGTTAGGGATAGTTTATTGCCTTCAAAATACAGCACACAGTTAGAGGTAGTTTATTGCCTCCAAAATACAGCACACAGTTAGGTATAGTTTATTGCCTCCAAAATACAGCACATTATTAGAGATAGTTTGCCTCCAAAACACAGCACACAGTTAACACCTAACCGTAAGCTAGTGCACCCTACACTTTCAGGGTAAGACTAGTTGTTTACACTTTCAGGATAAGACTAGTTGTGGTTGTAATTGATGCACCATATTAACACTTAACCGTAAGCTGGAGCACTATACATTTTCAGGGTAAGCCTAGTTATGCCATTTTCTACTCCTAACTGTAAGGTGACTAATAATACATTTCAGGGTAAGTCTATTGTGCTTGTTAGTGATGCTCCATATTAACGCCTAACAATAAGCTGGGGCACACTACATTTTTAGGGTAACTCTAGATGTGTTTGTTAATGATACCTGACCATATTAACACCTGACCATAAGCTGGAGTACTGTACATTTTCAGGGTAGGGCTAGTTGTTAGTTATGCACCTAACCTTAAACTGATGCACTCTACATTTTCAGGGTAAGTCTAGTTGTGCTTGCTTGTCACATGCACCATATTAACACTTAACCATGAGCTGGAGCTTTGTACATTTTCAAGGCAAGTCTAGTTGTGCTTGTCACTGATGCACCATATTAACACCTAACCATGAGCTGGTGCACGCCACATTTTCAGAGTAAATGTAGTTGTGCTTGTTACCTAACTCAACGCGGGACAGATTGTGCCCCAGCAACGATGAGAAACCTTTATTCCGCTGCAGATCTCATGGTTAGCTCCCCGGCTGCATTCAAGTGGAGCCGCTGTGCGGCCATTATTGACGGGGGTTTTCTTCCGTCTAGATGGCCGCATACTTACTTTGGCTCCAATTCCTGTATTCTGCAATGGGTCTAGATTTTACTTGTAGTTTTGGCTTTTCCAAGTTATTGAAATACCTGTAACCTTGAGACCATGTACCAAGCTCATTATTTCATGGGCAATACCCCATCGGTAGGAGTATATTCAACAAGCAGGGTACAAGAGCTTTCCCATGCTTGTAGTTCCGCGATCAGATGAAGCCGAGACCCAAAACCACCAGTGTTGTGACGAGACTGAACATAAAGGTGTCATTAAATTCGTTCTCGAACCACCATTTACTTCTGAAAAAATTCAGGTTTGAAGAAAAAAAAAATGTATGTCATTTGGGAATTAGATCTGACCTTCATGCATTATTACTATTTACCAAACCGCAGTAGCATGCACAGACCAGTGAGAGGGCAGGGGCAGGTTTGTAAAAGGGCATGCTGAGGTTTTTTTTGCTCGTCAGTCTTCCCCCCCCCCCCCCTTTTAAGCTTGTTTCTCTTTTTTACCCTTTTCTGCCCTATTTTTGGTATCTAGGCCCTTTTCTCGCTGCAGTACCCTCGTTTATCGTTTTGGAAAACCAAAATAGGGCATAATTCTTTTACAAAAAGGGCATTTTTTTCTGAAAGCACTGGGGCAATGTCCCTCCTCCTTCCCCCCTTCTGATCACGCCACTGTAAAACCTACCCCAAGCTTAGTAGTTTCAGTTTGTTGGTTTTTTCGATTGTCCATTTGAATACCCTTGTTAACAGCTAGTTTCGAAAATGATTTCATCGTGTTTCGACAAGACACGAGACCAAGGATACGTGCAGGGACATCCCATGCAAGACCAACACCGTAAAGAAGTGTCCGCGGCCTATCTTGAGTTCGCTGCAGAACGAACACAGATAATCGATTGTACGTTTTTGGTAGCAGAGTGCCTTTTTGATATCCAAGAAGATTAAAAAAAAACAATGGCGGCCGTCGATTAAGGCCGCCCCCTCCAGGAGGACGTAGCCGCTCATAAAATGTTTGCAGGACTCAAGATACGCTGCTCACACAATAGTTATTAATTGCTTTCACGTATTAATCTACGTTATAATTACGCCGTAAAGGTTATTCCCATAATAAGTACACGGTGATCCATAAAAACGCAATTTTTCCAACTTCAAACTTTTTTGTTAGTAACCTCCAGAACCGTAAAGGGCCAGACGATGTCTAATAGTATGGGTAGTTTTGAAAGTCCCTTTATGGTTCTGGAGGTTGCTAACAGAAAAATTCGAATTCGAAAATTTGCTGTTGCGTTTTTTAATGGACCACCGTGTATACGGCGCTCTTTGTGACTGGTTTAAACAAATGCTTTCTGGTAACCATCAGTGTTTGTCGAAGCGAGGAGGAGTTACGTTTGTTCAAACCATAGCTGACTGGGATAGAAAAATATTGGCCTGAAGCTGGGGCTTATCTCGTGGCTTTTGAACCGTAAGCGACTTTCAAACTATCCGTTTTTTTAGACATCAACTGACCCTTTACGGATCTGGCGGGTGCTAACAAAAAAAGTTTGGACTTCGAAAAATTTTGCTGTTGCGTGTTTTATGAAGCGAGAGTTATTTATAACAGGGATATGGGTGCATTTCTTTTGCTTGCAGTGGTGCAGCAATAATAAGCTGCGTAATACCGATGTTTGTGTTTAAGGTAAAACTGTATTTTTTTTCTACTTTAATAGTTTAAATAAGACGAGTGTATAAAATGCGCTATTCGCTTGAGTCTCGTAGGTTTTTAGGTGTGTTTAGGAAGTGTCAGTAGCCTAGTTTTCGTACCGTCTGTACGAAAGATTGCCGGGTTGGGCCATTCCTCCGTGGGTGGGGGTCTAGCACAGTACGCGAGTGTTTTTTTTTCCATGTTAGGCTAGAAAGAAAAATGTCGCAGGTTGTAAATGTGCCTGTTTATATGCTGGTTTTATTTGTGTTGTGTACCGTAATTTCACAAATTCGGGTCGTATGTCACTTGGTGGAGCAGGGGTTGTGTAGACCCGCGTAAAAAGTGTTAGATTATCAAAAAAGTGTGGGTTATCAAAAAAGTGTGGGTTATCAAAATTAATCTACTGTGACGTGTGTGGGTTTTCACATTAACCGTACATAACGACTACACTTTTAGCATGGGGATGTATTAGCGTGACGTCACCACCGTGCATTAAATACGTATAAATTTACTACTTGGCCGCCCATGGCCCCGGCATAGCATGCGCCTGTCTAGATGAATCCCATGGTCACCCGCCCACCAGTGCCAGCTAGAATACGTCACATCCGCATCATTGCTTCACTAAGAGAAATAAATATAAAGATGGCTGTGTCATTATTTATTGTGGTTTCAGTTCACCGTCGTTATAAAAACACTGCCATGTTTACAGTAGATGATTGCAATTTTTTAATGGTTGGAAGCGGCCATATTGCTTCCGCAAGCCAGTACTTATGTGTTGCTGCAGGGGCCGCATGTAGCACTGCACGACACGTGGAAACGCATATGCGATGTAGGTTTTTACTGGTTTACAGGTTTTCAGGTTGTTTTGGCAACTTTTATCATCATTTTCTACAATCAACTTTTACCATCATTTATGAAAAGTTCACCGAAAATTTGTCACAGCAACTGAACTAGAGTGCTACGATTTTGACAATAGCGTTATTTGGTACCGTTTTCTTATCATGAGAAAACGTATGCCCAAAATTTGCAGCATTGCAAAATAAAACCAGATTGGAGGCAAATAAAAAGCAGCCATTTAATAGCACACTGTTTTATGACAGTACTCCAACTCATACGGAGATGTAAGCATTTATTAGTTTCCGTTAATGTTTTGTTCGTGCAAATCACTATACCACGCGCCGTGGCTGTTTAATGTGACGTACATATCACATGACTGGGCTAATCCAATCAGACGGCCAAACAGCCGTTGTTCTCGTTCGTCATTGGCTAACTCATCGGCAAACAGCCATTGCGCATGGTTTAATGCTTTACAAGAAATCTAATTTGTTTCGAAAATCTTTTTTTTTTAAACATTTAGGAATCCAAGAAGACGTCTCGAAACAATGGGGAGTCCCCTTTTGCGGAGGGTCCAACGGAACGCGGACAGTTCCTGTCCTGGGTAATAGCCTAGTCTGGGCTCCCGGCTATCCTTCAGATATTTCTAAGAAATGCGTGGTCGTCAGCCGTAGGCATAAGTTTCTGCTGATAAACGAAGATTGCAAAATGTCCTGCTGCTACGTTTGCCAATTTACAAGTAAGGGAATAAATTGTGATTTATATTTATTTATATCCCGTTATCCGCGTACACGCATTTGTTGGCAGCTTAAGCTGGCCCAGCTTTAATTGCAAAATGGTTGGGCGTACATTGCTCATCTAGCTCTTTGACTTTTCTGGCCTCGAAGTAGTTGACTTTAGTTAGCACCCTTGAAATCCAGACTTCACTGTGTAGCGTCCCGTGCAACTCGGTAATCCATTACAGGTTTTAAACTTTGGTTTAACGCTTTTTGCACGTCAATTTAACACTTTTGTATTTGGATTTAACACCTTTGTACTTCAATTTAACTTTAGTGGATTTCATATTAACACTTGGCTTTGGATTTAATACACTTGAATTTAATACTTATGCACTTGCAATTAAAACATTAAAACAAACTCTTCGAACTATTTAATGTTTTTAATGTTTTTAATGACTAAACCAAATGACATAAAAACAAAATTATAAAACAAAATCACAATATTGTAAAATATTACAACCTGCAAAATTACAAGGAAACAAAATTTAATTCGTTTCAGCAATGTATCATGACTTCTGTTGATTTAAAATTTAATTTCACAACTAGCCACCAGTAAGGCAAGGTCGTAACGACAATACCTTACCTACTTTAGGGTTCGTTAAGATACGTTAAGAGTGGAATGTTAATGGTTACCTAATTTTGAATGCTATTGAAATTATTACGGCAGTAAATGCATACTTGTGTTCTTTTCGTAATTTTGTTTTTTCCTTGTAATGTTATAGGCTCTAATATTTCATAATCTTGTAACTTTGTTTCGTAATTTTTGTAATTTCGTAATTTCTTTTTTACCTAATTTGTTTTTTTTTTGCATTAACATATGAAATAGTTTGAGAAGTGTGTTTCAACGCTTGAAGTTCAAGTGCATAAGTGTTAAATTCAAGCGCAAGTGTGTTAATTTGATATCCACTAACGTTAAATTGAAGTATAAAAGTGTTAAATTCAAGGGCAAAAGTGTAAAATTGACGTGCAAAGGCGTTACACCAAAGTCCAAAACCGGTAAAAAAAAAAATCCACCCTCATTGGTTAAGTTCGACTTTATTCAGCTAACCTAACCACACCAATATTGGCGTTGCAATAAATCCAATTTTCAGTTACCATTACTGGGGTGCTAAATAACGAGGTACGGTTTTCAGTGGTGCTAACAAAGGTTCAACTCTTTGAAGCCAATTTTTGCCTGCATCTGCAAATGAGAAGCTGCCGTTCAAGTCACGTGGTCGCGCTGGCAAAACTTGATCGCTCAGCCAAACGAACTAAGTGGACGAAAAAACAAAGCCAATGAATTCAGCAATCAGCAGAATATTTACACCCTTAAGTAAACAATATCCTGCCAAAATTCCTGTCATGGCACCGAAAACATTAACGTTCTGGTAGGGCTCTACTACACTACCGGCCTGATCTTGGATAAAAAACGGCTCGGGCAATATGGCTGCCGAAAGCGCCACTGATGCGATTGATTCGTTTTGTTGCCGCTTGCTGTCAACTGATGGCGACACCTTCAGTACGAAAGAATGCTGCCACTCTTCTTTAAAAACACTTTCTGGGGAAACGAACATGTTGCTGTTTACTGAAGAGATATGGCTTTGTGGCAAATGGTTATACGAAAATTTATTTATGTTTACGTGTAAGCTATTTTCCTGGTGATGACCAGTGTTAATTAAGTTCGTGAATTACTAAGCTTTTTGTCAGTTCCTGCTATTTTGCAGTAGATGGTTGGACTCGCCGTACAGAAATTCGCCGATGGGAATTGTTAGCGAATTGATGCGAGTTCGTCAAATGCAGGCGCTCACCAGCCCGGGCCAGCTCGCTTTGGATTTTACACTTATAGTGATTTCCACGGAATAATGTTTGCATGCCGTGCCGTCCCATACCGCACACAGGGCGAGCCACCACGGCCGCTACGCAACAACCGGCCAGCCCGGGCCAGCAAGGGCTGGCGGTGCTCAACACGCTTTAATTATTCCGTCTGAAATCCGAACGGGCGCCGTGCCGCGCTGCTGGAAATGCTAACAAAGCTTCATTGTAGCTAAAAATTTCCCGCCGCCGGTTGTTGTCAAAACAAGGAGGCCGACAACGGCCGCTTGTAATTAAACCATCTGAAATCAAGTCGCGCTGGCCCTACAGAATCTGCTAAAGAGGGCTGGCCGCGGCCAGCCCCCAGCCCGAGACGAATTATTCCGTGTGAAATCGCTATTAAACATTCTTAGTGGCCGTATTTACTCCCATCTAGTGAGAGGGGTGATTGATGAAGTCCTTATCCCACAACAAAACCATTGCACAGGGGAGCAGCATGAGGAAGAAAGGTCTTCTGTTTTGGCAGAAAGATAATACGCAAGGATTATCCGTTGGCCCTCTTCGGTGCGTGCTAGTATTGATATCACACGGAATTAATCGTCTCGGGCTGGGGTCAGCCCTCTTTAGGAGATTATGGAGGGCCAGCGCGACTTGATGTCAGACGGTTTAATTACAAGCGGCCGTTGCAACAACTGGTGGCGGGTATTTTTAACTACAATGAAGATTTGTTAGCATTTCCAGCAGCGTGGTATGGCGCCCTTTCGGATTTCAGACGGAATAATTAAAGCGTGCTGAGCAGCACCAGCCCGGGCTGGCCGGTTATTGCGTAGCGGCTGGCGTGCCTTGCTTGCGCGCAGCATGGGACGGCATGGCACACAAACATTCTTCTGTGTGAAATCACTATAGCACGCTCTGGCGTAGCGGCCAATCTGGCTCGCAAACAAGCTTCTGGCGCACTGGCCCGAGACGAATTTAGTAGTGCGAAATGGTGAGTAAAAGTTAAAACTTGCCAGGTTTTGAGTTAAAGGCACTCAATTTACAAGTAATGAGGGAGTGAAACTGATGATGGGCGAGTACGCGACGGGATGCGAAAAGATCGATATGGCGGGGGATTGCATTTTGGGTTGCCGCTCACAGTTCGTTTATCAAATTTCTTCGAATGCCAGCAGTATGGGACAAAGAAGATTAAGGCATGCATTTGAAAGATTTACTATATGCGGAAATAGCTCGCTCAATCCGCGCACCCCTTTTCCACTGAAATGCCAAGATTGCATGTCTTCTTTCTTTTGGCACACTCCACACGTACGTATAGGTTTTTTACTTCCCGAGTTTTAAGCGAACAAACTTGAAAACACGCTCGTAAACATGCAGTGATGTAGACTTTTTTTTTTTTTTTTTAATGGTAACGATTTATAAGTTCATTGGGAACTTGCAAAGGAGTAATTTATTTGATTTTGTTTGTATTTTCAGATTTATCATATTCGGCGGTTATGCGGCACGCAACTTACGAACACGCCGTTGCTGGTTGCGAGTATCTTGGTATGAATTTGGCTTCTTTTCGAAATTTCAAAGGATTTCGGGACCTTACCGCAGCCGTCATGAGTGCTTCGGGAGTATCGGCTTACCGGTATACTACCTGCAGCAAGTTTTTCACAGGTTAGTAAAAACAAAAAATACCCATGAAAACTTGTAAATTGTCACGTTGGTTGAATTTGCCTCGTGATACCCACTATTTAGCCGGTCTGCCCAATCTGAAGCATATAGAACCCATCATTTATCCCTCTATGCAGAGGGCGCTTCAGTCGTATATAGAATGTTACTTGCATTGACTGCTGTAGAGCGTTGTTGCTCAGCTTGGTGAATTTCATATTCAGCATCAATAGCGTGTCGTAGAGTAAGCCTAGAAGTGTTACAATTTCTTCTTATTGATTAAAGAACGTTGTTTTTACTATTTAATTCGCCGAGCAATAACTGCTAAATGTATAATCCATTCTCCAAATCGCATATTAAAGGGGGATTGACACCAAATGACAGGCAGCAGCATGTATAGCCATTTGCCGATATCTAGTTCTGCCTAGCCCTTACTTTCAACAGGCGAAGGAACGCACAAATAAATTTCTTTGTACACAACAAAGAAGCCACGTTCCTCCTTAATTATCGATTGTAAAGTTGGTGCGCCCACGTGCACCAGGACGCAACGATAAAGTTAAGCCTAATGTAGGGATGCTGCCGGTGTGAAAAAATGTGAAAAATGTGAAAATTTGCCAGTGGTAAAATAATATGTGAAAAATGTGAAAAAAACGTAAAAAAAACAGTAATTGATGCAAAAAAAAAGCAAAATGCACAAACTAAGTAAAACCATTCAAATTATATGTCTTAATTTTGGCTACGGAATTGCGAAGATATGGCTGTGGTTAGAACACGAAAAAAAATTGGTTGGTTTACGGGCGTAGTGGTTTGAATTCGCTTTCGCTCTCGTGAGTGAAATTATAGACAGATTACTATAGTTACTGGAAAAGAAAAATTTTTATTACAAAATGTGTGAATGGTGTGGTATATGAAAACGAAAAAAATAGTGATACAAAAATAAAAAGTATGTGAATAATATGAAAAAAAATGAAAAGGAAGTATGTGAAAAATGTGAATAAAATGAAAAGGAAAAATGTGAAAAAATAAAAAGGAAGTATGTGAAAAATGTGAAAAAATGAAAGGAAGTATGTGAAAAATGTGAAAAAAATTAAAAGCGGGACTGTAAAAAATGCGGGGAAAAAATGTGAAAAAATGAGAAAAACGCTGGTACTCTCGGCAGCATCCCTGGTAATGACATCACGGGGCGCTGTTTTCTATACATCGACCGTTTTGAAACGCAGATTTTGAACCGCTAGATGGGCGCCATCAAGTGACAGTGATGTCGTTAACCTTGGCCGCTTGCTCCATGGTGCACGTGGTCGCACCAACTTTACATTCAATATTTAAGGAGGTACGTGGCTAGTTTGTTGCGAAAAAAGAAATTTCTTTGTTCATCCCTTCGCTTGTTGAAATTAAGTGCTACATA
>JAHWFP010219684.1:4083-15925 GCA_023313725.1 Lithobius niger
CCCCCCCCCCCGGTCCTAGCTTCTTAGCTGTTGACTCGTCTTTAAGCCTTAATCCCCTCCCCCCCTCCCCGTCTCCGTTCATCATTCTTTCTACCCCCTAAAAGTTTATTTTATATACGGTTCCTAATTATTTGCATGGAAACTTTGTATATATACAGAAATATATATATATATATATATATATATATATATATACCATTTTGAAATTTATTTGTTAGCCTGTTCAGCCACAGGTGTGGTTCTTTAATGTTTTTATCGACAAAAAAGTATTTGTTAACTGTTTGCATTTTATTTATTTTCATTGTTAAACCAAGAAAATACCATACCTTACCTTACCTTCTTTAGTTCTAAATTTTGAGGCAGATTACCTC
The DNA here is from genome assembly GCA_023313725.1 of Lithobius niger. Taxonomy (NCBI): domain Eukaryota; kingdom Metazoa; phylum Arthropoda; class Chilopoda; order Lithobiomorpha; family Lithobiidae; genus Lithobius; species Lithobius niger. Next base: position 4,455 of record JAHWFP010219684.1, read on the forward strand.
TGTGGCAACTCCGTTTGCCAGACATTTATTCTCTGTAACTCTTTAGCCGCATTTTCTGTCTTTTGTGGTAATTAACTAAACGTTAACCAACATCTTTTTTTGCCTGATGTTTATTCTGTGTGGCTTTTTAGCTGCACTTTCTATGGCTCTACAGCCGCATCTGCATTAGTTTTCAGCTGTATTTGTTCTGAATTGTTTCTATAAATTAGTGAACATTTACCGTAGCATAGGCGGAAATAACTATTGTGTTGACGTGCCTTACTTTCATGTCCTTCCTTCCTTCTAAAAACTACGGTTACCGTCACTCTGCATAAGCTCACTTAAAGCTGATGAAGACTGCTTCTACTAAATGTGACATTCCCTGCGACGCGGCATTGCCACCACCAGCTCCCACAAGCAACATAATACAGTAATCGAAGCTTTAGGGGGCATTTAAGTAATGAACTCTTGTTATCAGGCTCTTATGAGCAAGTTAAGTTGCATGCCACAGAGCCCGAACAATGCCATTCGGGGAATTGGACGAATTTTCCTATGCTAGAAATGATCAAGAGGGGCGTCCCATCCACTTTAACCTTTGTTTATTATTGTGCGCCTTGCCGACATCTTCCCTCTTTAGGTAGAAAATATCCTTTCCTGGCACTTCAGGCTACGTACTTTGCACTTCACCGGTAATTTTCTCTATTTATGTTGCACAACAAGTCTGCAGTAAATAAATTAATAAAAATATAGATTTGTATAGATTTGTTTTTTCATCAACATGACAAAAACAAACATATGAACCGGTTAAACATTAACAAAATCAGTTGAAGTTTGTCTATTTGACCCGTATTTTCGCAAGTTTTTTTCGCTTCTTGTTTTTCCTTCTCCCACAACATTTGTCCAGTAACCACGTTTCCCGGATATATAACCGAACAGTTTTTTTGTATTCATTGTACAATGTACCCCAAGTGTGAGTTGTAGATTATAAACACCTCAGAAATATGCAGTCGCTGTCAACACCCCATAGATTTCGACCGAAGCTTTGTTTAACAATCTATATTTTCTTTGGATCACTGTTATTTTATTTACCACTTAGCTTCCCATAAACCGTGGGCGTGTTTTAATCTCTGGCCACCCACGTCGACTAGCGATTCAGCGACAAACACTGTCCCTCTTTTATTTCCATAAAAATGCCCACGTTCATTATTTATTTATTACGCACGCGTGTTGCATATGGACCGGCCAGCTCCCCAAACATTTATCTCCCTCCATTAAATCCCCATACCCTAACATTAGGAATCGTCCAACGAGCCATTAACTCCCAGGACGAATGATTTAATCCTCCATTTCGGCTAGGTTAACTACCATACTACTGTTTCTGTTTTAACTCGAAGGGATCGCAAACCTACGAGATCCGGTCTTTATCCTTCTTCAGCCGGAAACATAAACGCATTTTATGATTTATTGATCATACCTTTAATGCTTCAGTGCTGCAAGAAAAAAATCCGTAAAATCGTTTTCAGCTTTGACACTGCATAATTGCTGTTTTCTATAGCTGTACCCGAGATGAGCATCTGGAAAAAAAATAATTTTATAAACATATTTTATTTATGTATATATACCGGATGAGTTAAAAGTACCTTGCACCCCACCAAAAGCCCCTAGCACCCCACCAAAAGCCCTACAACATTGGCTATTCACCTGACTCCAGGATCTTCTTTTGTCCCTAAGATGGGGGCCATCATATGAACTTGCATTGGGGAGCCCTGCCTCCGCCCCCCTTCTACCCCAGACCTAAAATAATCATGTACCTGTGAGAAACGGACGTTTGATTCCACTTGGTGGCATATGCGCATGGCCCAGCCGACGTAATCGCCAATAAACGAGATGTGTTTGATTACATCTTCAATGAGCTCCGGCACTCACATTAGTAGAGTTTCCCTGGCTGGTGTAATAAACTGACCGGTGAGGGTGCACCCTCCAACGGTCCTTCGGCACTGAGATTGCACACCTGACACATAGGACCAAGATGTGTCCCTAAGATGGGGGTGTGGGAGGGAATGCATGAGCTTGTATTGGGGCACCTTGCCCCCCCCCAAAAAAAACATCCCCCCAAACCCCCCCCCTCCGATACCAAGTTTATTTCTGTTCCCTGCAATAAACATGACTAACAACGCTGGGTTGGGCAGTTGATTTCTTATACCTCCCGTAAATTAAAGAGCTCAGGCACTATCACCTACGCCTGTTAGGTGATGACGAGGGGGTGGGGATAGTTTATTTGATGACGAGGGGGGGGGATAGTTTATTTCTTCAGACTTATTACTTGAACGTTCCTAATCAACTGCCAAACCCAGGGGTGCTTTTCATGTTTAGTTTAAGGAACAAAGATAAACTTTATTTGGCATCCTCCTGCAGTGGCCCCCATCTCAAGAGCAAACCTTGGTCCTCTGTGTCAGCTGTGTTATCTCACTGCTGTAGGACCTTTGGTGGATGCACCGGACAATTTCCTGTACCGTGCAGGGAAGCTCCCACGTGTGCGGGATCGCAGCTATGCTAGTATGGATACCGGCCAACACAAAAAGATTAAAATTGCAGGGCCTGCACCTACTTAATTTTAGTTTTTATTGCCTAACCAAAAATATCAATTACCTGTTTTTATAGCGTTTCCCTCCTTTTGAGCTTTTATTCCCCTAAAAACTTGAAAGTTGGCTTCCTAGCCGGGCTTGTACTATTGCACATGCGCAGGGTTGGGCTGGCTCTATATATACTCGGCGCAGCCGTCCGATGGCATTATTTCTCCTCACCTAGAACCTAGACAATGGAGGGAAGGCCTGGGTGGGAGTTAAGGTAATGTATATTTTCGGTCAGGCAATAAAAACTAAAATTAAGCAGGTGGAGGCCCTGCAATTTTAGTCTTTTTATAGCCGACGAAATATACATTACCTGTTTTTATAGCGGACTTTGTAACCCGGAAGAGGGCTAGGTTCGCTGTCCCCTCGCTTACAAGCCATCATCCCCGGGAACTAGTCCCTGACGAAGACAACCCTGAGTCCTGAACCAATTTCACTAATAGACGAAACTATTTGCGGGCTGAGGAGAGATCCGCTGTTTCGGAAAGGGTAATATCCTAAGTGAGGCCAGGCAGTGCTGTAAATTATCATAATCTAGTAATGATTAAGGAAGCAGAAGAAGGAACCGCATGAAGGGGTCTTAACACCGTGGGGTACAAGATAGGAAATCAGAAAAGAAATACCGAAATCGCTCTCTTGCTGGGAAGATGGTGCTCCCATGAGTGAGACAGACAAGCGGATGGTGTTGCAAATGGTACTGGAAGAGGGGGGGATGAGGCTTAATGGCGCGTCGACAGCTTGGTCATTAGCGCCAACCTCAGTCACAGTGCAGTGGTCCGGGTTGCCACTGCACCACACATTACAGAGATATTATTCAAACCCCTAACCTAAATCTTGTCATACATCTGTACCTCCTGCAAAAATTGAAAAACACGGGACAGGAGGACAGACTTATCGCCCAATTGACGCACAATGTCATGCGGAAGATGGAAACGACGACGAAAACCATCAAGATGGCAACAATCAACAAGGAAGTGCCGGACCGTAAGTGGCCGCCGACACCAATAACATGCAGGAGGGTCAACCCCCCGCAAAAGGAAACAGTGAGTAAGTCGAGTGTGACCAATGCGCAAACGGGCCAACACCACCTCCTCATGGCGACTGCGGCGACACGCCGAGTGCCATTCCTCAACAGTGCCTTTAATAGCTCGTAATTTATTGCCGTCCTGGAAGAACTGAGGATTGGGAACCGTCCGCAGGACGGGGAACAAAGGTACGAGAAGCATAGCAGGTAGATGATGAATAGTCCAGTAGATCAGTTGACGTGAAGAGTGGATAGTGTCCGACGGATGATTGAGAAAGGTGAACGCATGACGATGTGGACTGCGGCAGATGCGAGAAGCAGACGGTGTCCGTAAGGTAAACACAGAAGGTAGAGCACATTTCGAAGGTGAAGCACAATTATGTTGTTGGATCATAATACAGACAGCTGGTTGGTGAGGTAGTAGAAGTTTGTAGACGTTGAAAGAGGGAGGGAACGGCCATGAAGAGGGGCGCAAGGCCAAGTCTGATCGCAAAAGGATTAGGATCAGGACGTGATGTAGTGGGAACGGATCCTAAGCTGAGTGAATGTCGTGTCCTGTCCTCTATACAGACTGGTTCATGTGGACATTTCTCATTTGTTGTTTTTTCTTGCATTTTTTTTTTTTACACAAGTCAGGAATGGAGCCAATTGTGTGTCTGCCGGTAAATCGAGAGATTACGGTATGTTGGTACTAGGTTCATCCGGGGGATGCTGACTGCAATGAGGTGTAATAACGGAAATGCAGGAGACACTGTGGGAGTGAGTGTAAGTGATGGTACAGGATGAGTCGAGGGATGCTTTCCATAGGTGTTCTGTCGACGTTGATGGCAGGGCAATAATTCCTGGGACTGAAATTTTGTGATAAATAGAAAATCCGGAGACTGTCGTTCTAAGACAGTGTAATGGACGTCGAAGTTTGGAGAGGATGATGATTCGTCACAGAACAGGTCAATGAAGACAGGCTAAGGAGGATGAGCGGGATCATGTTCCAACGTATCTTGAATAGAAGCTTGAGAGAGACACCGTGTAGGCGGAGTGGCCGGATCGTAAAAGAGTCGATGAAATGTCGGGAATGGGACGAGCAAACGAACAGAGGTCGGCGGTTTAAAAGCGGGTGAGAGTTCGTTTGTGGAGCCGAGAGGAACAGTAGTAGCCGGTGAAGGCAGGGATGGAAACGGACAGGAATGCGTACTTCCTCATATCGCACAATCACCAGGTAGGAAGAATGGTCGGCCGGAGGAGGTTGCTTGCGAAACGTAGGGGATGTGGTCCATATTGGATCGGCCCTTGCGAAAAGTACTTCTAGTTGCTTCAGACGGAAAGGAGGACAGCAGTGCCAGGAAGATAGTGGATGGCGGACTGAGCGGCTGTCAGATTGTCGAGGGTCGGTGGATAGGAGAGAGTCCTGATCGGCGGTGTAGCACTTTTGGAGGCGGATGTATCTTTGTCCGAGGAGAGGATCGATCGGTCTTTCGCTCAGCTGCCCTTGAAGCCGGAATGAAGGTGGCCGGGAGCGAAGCTTCAACCGGAAGATCCCTGGAAGCAGAGAGCATCCTAGTGGGGGATCATCCTAAGATCGAGGATGAGTATGATGCGTCCTACGGGATGATGGAGCCTTCTGGTCCAGAGGAACAGCGGATTCGAAGAAGAGGATTTTATTTGAACTTGGTGTTTGTTCTTAGGCTTGCTTCAGAGCTCGTAATTCTTCTCTCTGCTTAGCTGCGTGTAGCATCCGCTGTCTTGATTGATGTTGCTTTCGTCGAATGATAGTCCATCGATTTGGTGAGATGGTGATGCAAATACCATCTCACATCTGTCTGTCACACGTAATGAGGATGAGGATGAGGAACGAAGTGATACGTCGTAGAATTTTCGGAAAAACCTAGGCAATTACAAGCCTTGGATGAGGACACATTACATGGTGAACGATGAACAGGACATGAAAACCGTTAGGGTGTGCAGCGGTATGAATCACGAGGTGAGCGACTGTAGAGGCATCTGCAGGTGAGACATGGCAGTACTGCGTAGTCAGCGGGTGTAGTGCTGCAGGCAGGACCATAGTGTTGGTCAAAGAGGTGGAGGTAATATCAGGATAGTTGTGCAGTTGTGTCCTCCTCCTCCCCTTTTTTTTACGACGTGCGTATAATAGTAAAATTCAGGGGATTGTAATGTTTGGGGAGGTGACAAGCCATGAGCTGATGAAGAAGGGGATGAGGAATAGCCCTGGTAGATGTCCCTTGTCTATACCTAAGCGTCCTAGGACGAAGCCGTAGTGAAGGATAGCCCCTATGAAAGGGGACGGAGGACCGAGTCTTCCGAAAAACGGATGTGTGCTTCTCATGAAAGAGTTGTTGCGTCTGTGAGCGGATGCAAGAGTGGGAATGGTAGAAAGAATTTATTGTAAAAATTGACGAAGGAACAGAGTGGCTATAGAGAGGAGTGTCGAGACAACTTTGAGCCAAAGAGCTTGGTAACATAGGGCCGGCTGTCCGGGTGTCAAACGGAGGTATCCAGGTTGATAGGGAACGGACGAAGAAGGTGGTGAAGCAGACATGAAGCGTGGAAAGGTTCAGGCATGTGTTGCAATTAACACACAGGACAGTGCTTAGACGGATAAGGACCAGGTCGGAAGCCTACAAAAGGCATGGGATGTAGGGAAAACGAGTACCAAACTGGCTGCTAGGCCTGTCAGGGTCACCATCCGAACCGATTGTTGTGTTAATTTGTTGATTCTAACTTTCGCATCCGCAGGTAGGACTATAGAGGGTGGATTGACTGTAGTAGTAACAAGAAGCTGGTGTTCCTAAAGGAAGCAGGCGTCCCCCCTTTTTGTTTCCAGACTGAGGTTTATCGGAGCAAATGAAGGACGATTCGAGGAACGTGATATTGGACATAAGGCTCATGTGAAGAACACACAAAACCAGCCAAGGCCAGAGCAGGCTACAGCTGAACGCCTCAAAGGGAAGAACGTAGGAACGTACCTGTTGAGGAGCAGTGTATAGCAAAACTGCATAGGATGCAGGTAGAAGAAGGACAAGCGAGTTGCATCGTTGAAGCGTTTATATGAGAATAGAGGGCTGCACAGTAGGATGCGCAGATGGTGGCTGCACGGAGGGATATCATATTCCTTTGGTTAAACAACAGCATTAAACACTAGAGGAAAAGGAAGGCGAAAGTCGACAGCAGGTGGTAAAACAGTCCAATCCAATAAGGCTGCACAGAGGCAAGGTGCAGTGATACGTAGGATGGTGAGTCATGGTCCCGAGGACTGGTAGTTCTGTGTGGAAAGGATGGATTGGTCCTCTGCCTGTCCACTCCTAAATACGGAGCAGAGGTACCCAAGAGCAAAGCTTCAACTGGGTGATCCAGCAGGTCCGTAGTATAGTTTATTCCACATTATGTTTTCAGAAAACTAACTGTATGACGCCACGTTTTCTTCCCCTACGAATGCAAAAACATGTAAATATCCCTCCCCCCCTCCACAGACTCTTAACAGTAACTGTAGAGTCTGCAATTGTGATATTCACATGTTTTTGCACTCGTAGTACAAGGAAACGTGGCATCATACAGTTAGTTTTCTGCAAGCATAATGTGGAACAGACTATAAAAGAGTGTATCCTAGCAGAGGCCATCCCGTGGATGGAAGCACCTGCGGCCGTGGGTGGTAGAGGATGTGAGGACAGCTGGTCCTGATGATCGTCGGAGTTCTTGTGTGAAGAGGACGCATTGGTCCTTTGCCTTTTCGTTCCTGTAGATGAAACAGAGGTAGCCGAGAGCAGAGCTACAACTGGGAGATCCAGGTCCTTGGCAGGAGAAGGCATCCTAGGCTAGGCCATCGTTTGGCTGTAGGTGGATAGGATGCAATATGTAGGATAATAATAATAATAATATAATAAATTGAATTTGGTCCCCAACCAAAAAATGGCGACCAGGAAACGGAAGGGTTGCCCACTTACACCGCCCCTAAATACGGTTTAAAAAAACATTAGTAAGTTCGCTTAAGAAATACAGAGAGATCGCGGTCATGTAGGGCACGACGAAATGCCGAAAGAGTGTGGGAGTGTACAATGTCATCAGACAAAGCGTTTCATGGAGGTATAACGCGAAGTGCAAAAAAAAGCAAGCGACAGTCAAGTCGTGACCTAGCCCACCTAAGTTTCAATGAGTGTCCTCGTGTCGTAGAACTACCCAAAAAGTCGAAAAAGGAAAAATCAAGTGGGAACATGTTGTGCACAATTTTAAAAGTCAGCGAGAGGTCTGCGTAGAGACGTCGTAATTCCAGCGGCTCCAGGCCTGAACGTTGTAATCTATCCCCAGCAGGGAGATATCTGAGACCAGTTAGTGACCTAGTAAAGTGGCGCTGAACGGACTCGAGTAGGTCAATGTCCTGGAGTAAGTATGGACATTGACAAGTATGGATCTTGAAGAGGCGAATATATCCTCGTCTGAGGAGAGGACGGATCGATCCTCTGTCTACCTGCTCCTAAAGTTGAAATAGAGATGGCCCTGAGCAAAGCTTCAACCGGGACATCCAGAAGATCCTTGGCAGTAAAGGGCATCCTGGCAGGAGCCATCCTTCGAACGCATTCGAGTAGGATGCGTCCTATGGGATGATGATGCTGCATCCTATAGGATGCTTTCTATAGGATGCGTCCTGAGGACCAGCGGATTCGATGGAGAGGATAGAGTGGGGAGAGCTCAAGGTGGTCACATCGTCGTGAGCGCCCTAGGAGAAAAAATGCCATCGGACGGCTGTGGTGAGTATATATAACCAGCCCAACCCTACGCATGCGCAGTAGTACAAGCCCAACTGGGAAGCCAACTTTCAAGTTTCTAGGAGAATAAAAGCTTAAAAGGAGAGAAACGCTGTAAAAACAGGTAATGTATATTTTCGTCGGCTATAAAAAGCATAGTTTTTTTTTTAGGAAACCCTAGATTCAACATCTAAGGAACAGATGACGATAGTGAGAATGAAAACCGAAAAAATAAGTTTATAATGGACGTTGTATTTCAAGTCTGTGGAAGGAGAAGACAATAGGTTAAGTGAATAGACCAGGGTTGCATTTGTTTCTAAGGAGATGTAAATGTTGGCGGCTTGGATTTCATTTCTTGCCAATCTACTAAACCTTTAGAGAGTTTATTTATTGTGTAATTCAAACAACATTCTCGTGTGTAGCAATATTACTGCGGCATTGTTAAAACATCATTGTGTTAACATGAACTGCTTTATGTCTTCATGGGTTCACGAACAACGCCCATGTGCTCACGTAACATTATTTGCCTTGCACCTAAGTCAACAACGTTCGTATAATTAATTTAGCCACTCAAAGTCATGTGAAAAAATTCAGGGGTTGTGTGAAATTCTTTTCATACAAATTCCCAGATTTGTTTTCATGACTTTGAGTGGCTAAATTAATTATTAATCCTGAAGTCTCAGGATAACAATTCCTGCTGGGAATGGGTACCCTATATTTTACGCCAAAAAACAAACATATACAGAGAGTTGCATTTGTTGCCGAAACACAAAACTAAATTAAATTCCCACATATCGAGTGTATATTGAGACGTCACCATGCAGAGTACAAAGGATCCTGTTTGACGGCTCGCATGCCGCTAAACGAATAGTCATGAAATTTGGGTGTGATGAGACGAGGAGGGGTCATTCATTGAACAGGAAAGGGGTTAACTTGCCAAATCTAACCCCACTTAAGGTTATTCCAATATTTTTTTAATATCCATCGCACACCACGAGAAAAATTAGAAACTTTTGGGAACAAAAATTCATTACCAATCAAAAACCAGAACAAAAATTTGAATAGAATAATAGAAATTACGTCACAAGAAAAAAAAAAGGATACTTTAAAGTCCATTCCGTCCTTCTAGCCACGGCATTTCAGCAAAGTAAAGTGGATAACTTCACACACGATGGTCTAATGTTTTATACTATTGCAGGGTACAGTTTCAAATATTATGAAGAATTAGTATTAAAATACGCTTAAGCGTATAAAATACGGACGTAAGCCTTAAAAAAGTTAAATCCCTAAAGGAATAGATATTAGAAAAAGACATGTAAGCCATCATCCACTGAAATGGACTCGATTCTTACTGCCGGATACCAGAATGTTGGTTGAGATGCCGAACAGGGGGTCACAGTAGACAGTTTACCTGTGCTACATTTCTTGGTAATTTACGGCCGATATCATTTCAGTGTCTTGTGTGGTAATGATTTTTTGTTCCTTACGGTTTCTAATTTATCCCGATGGTGTGTAATGCATAATTTAAGAAGTTAGCTATGGGAGGGGGGGGGGGTTGAGGCTTAATGGCGCGTCGACAACTTGGTCATTAGCGCCAACCTCAGTCACAGTGCAGTTAGCTATGGAGTGACCTTGATATCGGTTGGCAAGGTCATCCGTTTCTTGTTTAGTCAGTGGTCCCTTCTTCCCCACCATGTCGCGTACGTTTTAGGATTTTTGGTTGAATAGAAGGGCCATAAAGCTGGATCAGAATCCACTTAAACGAATCAATCGTCTGACACCAACGTAATATGAACTGGACAAACACGACCCTGTCGCTTGGATGCAAAAATCGAGAACTGACATTTCAGAGTCAACGTAGGCATTTTTCCGTTGATGTCTGTTCGATAAATCACCCTCTGGGCATGGCTCATCACGTCACTAAAATCTATTAAATTTCGATGGGCTCTTTCTTGTTCTTTTCCAACCTTCATTCAGGCACAAAAATTCAACTACAAAACATTCTTTGATTCTGATGAAAGCTGATGAATTCTGATGAAGCTCAAGAAGCTGATGGGATTATTCTTCCCGAATTATCGACTTGTGGCTTTTGTTTCCAAGTACATTCCGTCCTTCTAACCACGGCATCTTAGGAAAGTAAAGGGGATAACTTCATACATGATGGTCTAATGTTTGATGCTCTTACAGGGTACGGTTTCAAATATTATGAAGAATTAGTATTAAAAAATGCTTAAGCGTATAAAAAGTTAAAGCCCTAAAGAAACATATTTTATAAAAAGACATGTAAGCCATCAGCGTCGCACTAATACGTGTAAAAGAAGCTCCAGCTTGTTTTTTGGGCCCCTGGAGATTATTTTACACGTATTAGTGCGATACTGATGGCTTACATGTCTTTTTCTCATATCTGTTCCTTTAGGGCTTTAAATTTTTTAAGGCTTACATCTGTATTTTATACGCTTAAGCATTTTTTATTACTAATATCCAATATCCCTTATTTTTTCTTGTTTCAGCAAATATAACACAGAAAACAATACTGTAATCACGTTAAAATAAATGATATAAGCGAGCCTTTTTAATACTAAATTTTAAGCTATAAAAATTACAAATCGGTTCTTTGGTTCGATCTGTAGTAAAGAGCAAAATTTCCCGAATAAGAAGAACAAAAATAAATGTATAGTCACATTAAGATAGCGTTCAAAAGGCAATAGGCCTTCTTCATACCTATGTTTTAAGCTTTAAAACTTGAGCATCGGTTCATTGGTTCGACCTCCAAGTGTAGTACAGCTGTTACGGGCCAGAATTTGGCCTAATCATGAACATCGAACTAAAACCATGAAATTTGGTACACAAGTCAATGCTTAGCTTATGAATCGAGCTAGCGAAGGAATCCCTCGAGATACTCCCCTAAAGCCTCTTCCTGTCCTCCACCACCCTCACCGAGGTTATTGATCAACAAATTCTTGCTGATCGCGCTAAAACATGAATTGGTACATAACTCATTCTTAGCAGTACAAATGGAACTAGAATTTGTTGATCATCAGCCTAATGGAGAGGACACAGGGAAGCACCGGGGGGGGGGGGGGG
>JAHWFP010219685.1:0-18561 GCA_023313725.1 Lithobius niger
GCAGAAGAGATTTCTCATTCATTTGGGTCAAGTTTATGTTCAATGGATCAAGTGAGTTTGCATCAATACCATCACACAAAAAATATGCAACTTTCAAATGCATTAATGCATTAAATGTTTCAGCAGTTAGCTCCAGTGACCATGTGACAGAGACATAGAGGCTGCTTTAACTCCGCAAATGAAGAGGAACATCCGAACCGGAGGATTATACTCGGCCCAGTATAATACAATAGAATAGAGAACCCGATGGTGCAAGCAAAAGCCAAGAAGCACCCTCCCCCTCCCGCCCCACACCCATACTCCACACACACACACGCACACACACCCAAACCAAGGACCAATCACCAGGAAAAGCCTACTCAAGAAAAAAGGTCAGCCGACTTTTGAAAGAATCAAGCGAAGTGGAAAGAACAACTGATACAGGAAGGGCACTCCGGGCCTCGACCGCGCGTTCTGAGAAAAATCGGTGCCAAACGTTACCGGAGGAGACACTACCGCAGAGTTTGAGGGGATGCCCCCTGGTCGTAGTGTGAAAAAGACAAAAAAAGTCGGCTGCCTAGACGTCAATAAGGTGGTTTAAGATTTGGTAAGTGAGGATAAGGTCACCACGGAGGAACCTGGTTTTGACCGAGGTCAAGTTTAGTTTGCAAAGACGTTCATCATAACAAAAATTTTTGAGGGGGAGGCACCATTTAGTGAGGCGGCATTGATAAGTCTCAAGACGGGCGAAGAAAGAAGCATAACAGGGGCGGCCAACCTGAGAGCAGAATTCGAGCGTAGGGCGAAGGAAGGTTTTATACAGGAGAGCAAACAGCTTAGGTGAGACAGCAAAGAAAGTTTTAAGAATGTAGTGGGCTTTTTTGAAGACTTTGCCGATGATGTAATCAGTATTGGCATGAAATTTCAAGGAAGAATCAATCAAAATGCCCAAGTCCCTGCGGGACGTGTTAATAGAAAGGGTAGTTTTACCAAGGTGATAGCTGCAGTAAGGGTTGTTATGCCCAAAATGCAGCACCACTCATTTGAGAGGATTAAGGGCAAGACAGTTTTTGGTCGACCAGGTGGTAATGGCGTCAATGTCTTGTTGTAGATCTTTGTGAAGAAAGGTGGGAGAGAGAATTTTCAGGTCGTCCGCATAGCTTCTGCTAAAGGATCGGATGACGGAGTGGAGGTCGTTCAGGAAAAGGTTGAAAAGAAGGTGGCCCAAAACAGACCCCCGAGGTATCAGGGACCCAGTCACTAGTGTAACCTCTGCGGCTAACATGTTGTCGTATATGAGAAAGACAAGAACTGATCCAAGCAATGTGTGTTTTAGTAAAAATCAAAGAGGACAGTTTGTGAAGAAGGGTGGAGTGTGGGACGAAATCAAAGGCTTTCCGAAAGTCGACGAAAACAAAATCACATTGCACCCCTTTGTCCAGTAAGGCGGTAAGGTGGTTATAAGTTTCAAGAAGGTTGGATTGGCAGGCGCGGCCTGGGAGGAAACTGTGTTGGAACTCAAAAACAATATTGAGACGTTGACAAATGCACGTGATAGATTTATGGAAAAACCTATTAATAATTTTAGAAGCGACACAGAGCATACTACTGTAATTGACATAATGTCTTTTGAGAAAATATATGGCCCTAGACGATTGAAAATGACGTGCTGTGACTTTTAAATTTTAAAAACGGAATTTGAAACAGTTAAGATTAGCTGGAAAACCCCTGTAAATAAGCACCCTACATTATTAGAAAATATGTCTTTATTACTGTATTATGAAACATGGTTGGCTAAGCTAGTTATTTAATCAACAACCATTTATCCTTACAGGACTGTTACTACCTTGTTTTACTTCCCACTTCAGGTTTTAACTTTCACTTCACCAGTTTCATGCACTTCATTGTTTTATTATTTTTATTATCTGTTATGAAGATGGACAATTGGTATTAGCCAAGCTATAAACTAAGAAGCATTATTTATTATTTATTATTATTTTTTAAAGAAACATTGGCAACGTTACCCGGCTTTTCCCCTCACTTGTCCCTCACGTTTGGCGATGCCATTGGGGACCATTGTGTCCCTGGTAGGTCTAACCTTGGAGGTAAGGCATTCGTGACCCCAACCCAATACCACCAACCCTTCCTCTGCATCCGAGCCACCGTCCTTGTTTTAATCTTTTAACTGTTTAACTTTTATAATTTAAAATTTGTTAGATTTAACATCGGACGGCAGTCAGTGACCACCCGGTTGTTACTAATGGCACAGTTTTCACACTTTTATAAGGAATTTACTCAGAAAATGGCGCTTTCATGTAATATTCATTAAAATATTATGCTTTTTCTCAAAAGATAATAGTATTATAAAAAAAATCACCTCTCAAAAGTTGTAGGGCATTTAAAGGCGATTAAAATTAGATATAAGAAACTTAACATCAGACCACCAGTAAGGGAGATACTTATAAACTAATATTGGGGTTAGTTTCCAATACGGCTTCCAAATGGTGGCCAAACGACCATATTTTTGACCATGTGACCAATTGTTTTTGACACTCCTGTAGGTGTTTAATAAAGCCCAGCAGTCAAATTTTTAGGGTACGTAAAAGTGCATACGTGACATGAGCTGCATTATGGAATAAAACCAAATAGATCGAGTTTGCAGGATCGAGGTCGTTCTGTCTCATAGCCTATTGCTGACCTGTTCCGATCAAGAAGGCTTAGGGTTTTTACAAAAGTTTTTGAAAATTTTAGCATCTTGTGCCTTGCATACAGCATGATTTTTCAGTGTTTTTTAATTTGTTTGTTGTACGATGCTTTTCAGCTGATTTTATTTGCACTTGAAAACGGGGTGCATTATATCCCCGAAACGTTGTGCAGTTTTGCTTCTAAGTGCACATTTTTGGGCTTTTTATTTACTTTAACTTGAATTGTGCTGCCTTCTTCATTCACAATAGTTGATAGTTGACGAAAATAAATTCGTAAGACATAAAAATAAATGAAGGTGGACATTTTCCCCAAGCCCAGCCATTAAACCAGTTAGGATAATTAACTGAGAATTACATTTTAATAATAAGCCACATCATTGCAAAGTGTCAATATGGAAAGTATACTCTGAGAAGTTTTCTTAAACGAAGTGTTCTTAAAACCAATGAAGAACACATACGTATTGATGTTTTGCTTAAGAATATTTTTGAGAGCACTCGAAGTGTTCTTTAAAAAGGCAGAATACTTCTCAGAACACTTGAAATGTTCTCAAAGTATTCTTTTGAATTACAGTGTAATTTCGATATGCACTGAGAACAATGAAACTCTATTACGAGCAATGAAACAATAACATTATTCTAATTATTTTACTTTTCTTATTTCAAACCGAATATATGGCACTAATAAAAATACAAAACTGTTCATTAGAGCCTACCTTCCTCTTCCGAAATGGAAAGTGAAGCTGCGCATAACAAAATAGTAATAAGATATACATTGAATTTCATTGAATACCACGTTTTAACTGATGCGCTAGTTCTTTGTGTTCATTGTGTTGTGATGAAACGCAGGAGTGTACGGTAACATCGGCGATCTAGACAAAATAAACATTATTGAGGTTTCAAGTAACATCTACGTTCGGCAAGTATATAACGATGGTGTGCTTGGAGAAAATCCAACAAGCCTTTCTATTGTGTAAAGATGGTCTTCAACCTACTTGACTTAGTACAGAAGAGCAATTTGTCTTCTTACCAGTCACACTCGATAATTAAGCAGACCCAGTATACATCAAGAAATAACCACTACTCCTACGGTAATAGTATATTTATTTGCGCACAGTTTGAAGCTTGTGCTGTTTAAATTCAGGATCGGGGTAAGGAAGAAATCTCTTTTTTAAGTAGGAACAAAGTACAGAATTATGTAAGGTAAAAATTACCCTCATAATCACTGAAAAGCATTTATGTTAAACATTCTGCGAGTTAGATATTTTTTAATAGTACTATACACATCATTCAGCCTAAATGTGTTTGATGCAGCACGATTTAGAAAACAATTCACAATATGCACATAGGCAGTTCGATCATTTTTTAAAAGCCAGTTACAAGTTTCGATAACGAATCCACTTATTAAGGAGACCAATATTTTATAACATCTTGGTTGTTCATTGGTCGTAGTTCTTGGTTTCTCACCAACTAAAGGCTTGGCACTTTTTCGCTTTTAAACCAAACTTAGCCTATTCTTCGTTTACCACTAGGTCTTAACCACCACTCTTTTGGGCAAGGATTTATGGCAATATGAAAAATATTCTTGGCAATTTCGATCATCATTCGTCCATTATTATCTTGTGATTACCGTACTATGATCATATGCAGAGGGACCTGTTTTTTTGTTGTTTGGCGTGTTCCCAGCCCGAAGGCCATAACACCGAGAGGGACCTGTTATCAAACCCCTAAATTGGTACAGATGTATGACAAGATTTAGATTCGGGGTTTGCATAACATCTCTGTAATGTGTGGTGCAGTGGCAACCCGAACCACTGCACTGTGACTGAGGTTGGCGCTAATGACCACGTTGTCAACGCGCCATTAAGCCTCAATTCCCCCCCCCCCCCCCAATTGGTTTATTGTCAGATTCGATTGTACATATGTTAAGGTAGTAGAAAGAGTCCCTAACCACTCAGAAGAGATTTTATCGTATTGAACTCCTTATCTTTCCATGGAGTTTTCACAACGCTTTTTTCATTTGGACGTGACATTTTACCTACTGAATGCTAGGACATAGTCTGTGGTATGGAAAGGATTAATAGCAGCAGGGCAGGACTTCACAGATCAGTTTTGTAAACAGAAAGAAAGATAGATTTAATAGCAGGCTTTTTGACAATGGAGAGGACATGGCCTACATTTGAATTCGTCCCTGCTAGTTTCTCTTCTTATTATTTAATTTAAGTGAGATGGAAGTAAGCTTTTATTTGCTCAATTCTATGGAAAATTTAAAGGGGGCGAAGTTTTAATGCCACAGCCCAAAAAAGTTGGTGAATATATTAATTATTTTATTTTAATTAAACAATATTATACAGGTAATTCATCTACAATTCGTCTCTAATTATATTCTGTTATTAGTTCATCTTTAATTATTACACGTCGATTATTAAATAATTAAAGCTAAACTTTAAAAGTAATTAATAATAATCAAATAGTAATAATCCCTTAACTTTGCACGTATAGTACATCCTTGAAATTAGCAGAAGAATCAAGTTCAAATGCAAAACGCTATTATTTAGACACAATGGTTTCCTGAGAATGCTTTAAAATTGAGCAGTGTCCCACCAAGTTGACAGGTCTAAGATTTGCGTGTGTGGCTGTGCATTGCGAGCGTTTTCTGAACTTAGAAATTAAAAACCCACAGACTAAAAAAGACAACCCCACACAGATACGACACTACATGTGCAAGTGAAGCCTTAATGTTTTTACTAAGTGGTGATTCGCACTCTATGCATCAGTAGACGCAAAGATAGCCCACGAGGAGCGTGGTATAATTAGAAAGGCCAACACAGTAAATGTGTAGGTATGCACAGTGGGTGCAACTTCGGAACGTTTATCGAACAAATCGAGCAGTGTTCGAGTCTGTGTCGTGAAAGTTGTTTATTTTATTTACCAGACTACTGTGCTACAATACGGCATTTTTTTAATGTAACGTTAAGGCTTTAACTTGTTATTTCTTAGTTATTAGGCTTTTTATGTGCGTTATAGTTTCACTCTCTATACTTTTTTTTTTTTAATTTAATTTTGACGAGCGTTATGTCAGCCGAAGCAATTTATGCTTGTATGGCTGAACCGGCTCAATTTTGAACATTACCAGATTTTTTTTTAGAGGAGAAGAAATCTGGTAAAGGGAGGTGCCAGCCTGGGGATTCGAGCCGGGAAACCTCTGATCATCGTCGGGGCCGAAAGATTGTCCAGAATTAGCCAGAATACATCCCATAGCTGCTGAAAGAGCATGGTAGCCTTTCACGCTACCCTGGCTGGGACTTTACAAAGGTCCCCTTTCCAGGGGTTCGACCAGATCCGCAAACCTCCAGCAACCAGGCTTAGCTCTCTCACCGCTCAGCCACGATGACCACGAATACCAGTGACATCTGGCGAGTAGAGTGCGATGTGTTGCATCATCGCACCGACGCATTGCTAAAACTAGGCTTTAAATTTGAAGTGCTAGATGTGTAACAAGTGTCCTATTTGTGTGGGGTAGTGTTTTTTAATTTGTGGTAAAAAACAATATATATTTTGAGGATAAATATTGTAACTCACCATTCATTGATGGTACCCTCATTTAATTTGTGCAAGAGTACACAAAGGTTCATAGGAAGACAGGAATAAATTACTCTAAATGGTTCAGAATGTTCTAGGGTTTGATGCATCACATTACTATCTTGACCCTAACCAGTTTATTGAAAATATAAATTCAATTGATGTTGTGACTCGAACCAGCATCCGTCTTCGTAGATCAATACACGAAAAGATTTGCCGACTCAGATAGCTTGATATGAAAACAACACCTTTAAAATATTCCCTGCCATATTGATAAATTTTGTTTCTAGTGCAACAACTACCGAGTTACTCTCTGTTTTCGTCATACACTGCATCACATCAGCGTCTTAGTACTGTCCTACACTACTAGCTTCGTATCACGTTCTCCTGGTACGAAATATATTCACCGCTGCAGTGATCTTAGTCGGATTTTTGTAAAACAATTAGATAAAAGCATGCTGGTCTAGATTAAATACGAAGTAAAATCCTGTTTCAATTTATTTTAAACTGGCAGACAGAGTCTGAATGAACGCTTCATTTATGACCCAGGAGACCATTACAAGTCTTGATAAGTTCTATAAGAAGGCTATGCCTAAGTAGAAACTGTTCAGTTGTCCTCATAGCGGTGATCAAAAGCAATAAATAACTTGCTTTTTGAACTGTACACTATAAATACAGTTACTAAATAGTAAATCACAAGGTAACTGATGCAGTAGTGGGGCGGAACCCTAACTACAAGTTTCTAACCGAGCTTAGAATAGCTTCACCTTTTTCGGTAAAGGTCACAAACGTATTCATACGGAGAAAAGCCATTCTTTAATGCTGAATTTCTGCTTCCTTTAGCTTGTGTTTATTATTTATTAATGAGCGAAGCTAAATAGATTTTTCTATACTTACGTCATTTCTGGAGACATGAGTGCAGATATAGCCTCTCGCTTGTACCATTTATCCGTTTGTACATATTGGCGGGGTTCCAGGAAAATTAGTTAGTAAACAGAGATATATCTGCAGGATAGTTTTGGTATGAGAAGGGGAGATCAGGATTCTAAGCACACATAATGAGTTTTCCCCATTGACAAAAAAGACATTTGCTCCTAATGGACTTTGTGGAAAGGAAGGCTGTAAGACATACACAAACAACCAACTGAATACATTACAAATACTTAAAAGCATATTCCCTTGCGATACGAATTGCTGCTGCATCGATATAAGTATCGTAGGCATCATAGGGTCCTTCCCTCGACCCCATAGCTACAGCCCAGCATCACACCTCATGTATTTCGCATAGCTTTATTTCTAAATTTTGACAATTTCCTAATTTACTAGAACTACTTTATTAACAAAAGCAAAGGGTTGCCGGTAGGATTTGACTATTCCATAACAATCGAACACAATTCCCAAACACAATACATGACAATGCAGGACATGTATCGACTAATGTGAGGAAGGCATGGGCCATACTGTTGCAATAGTCTGCATATGTAATTGCCGTCGTTCAGTAATATTGTTGAATTTTATTGGAGGAAACAAGAGCCCACCTCATGCCTAGGAGGATAGAGAACTGTAGGGACGATGAGTGTTGGATAAAATTCATGCTCTGAACCATCGTAATATGACGGGAATAGAGACCCACTAGGCGATTTTTCGTGAAAAAGAAATGCATCCACCTCATAAGTGACTTTAAAAAAATTGGATTTAATGTCAAAAGACCACAGTACTGGTGCTGGTTCGAGTCTAGAAATCATAGAACTTATTTTCCATATTACTGACTGTCATTTAAAAGATTAAAATGTTTATATGACGTAGCAAATGCTTGAGCCTAGTGATAAGTGTACTTGCTCGTCGTTGCTAACGAACTGTATGTTTTTTACTGGTAATAATACCATTCCTGTCCAAATATTTTGGGAATAATACACGAAAGTTAAATCAAGAGCCGCTTTTAGCTTGTTAGCATTATTCTAATTGTCATATGTGTTTCTGTTGTTTTTAAGAAAACATAAGACCTTGTCAGAAAAAAAAATTGCGGAACGAATGCGTACCAGTACTGGGTGAATGTTCCCGGGTAAAGTCTTTGAGCAGGTCGTACTTAACTAAAATTGAAATTGTACAGCATTAAAAAAGCAACAAATTTTACAGATCTAGCATCTTTGTAACTGATAATAAAACTGTCTGCTATTTACTGCACAGAACTTTTAAATTTATAGCATACGTATTAGCGTGTATTTCAAGAACTGAGGACTTTATAAAAAAAAGGTTCTTTGATAGAGGCGCGTGGGTCTTAAGTTATAGTTTTCTGCGTGTTCGTAATTTCCGTTTCCTGTGCTAGACGGATATGCCAACATGAAGTGAGACTGGATCAATATTCGGCTGCATCAACTCTGTTGGTCCTTATTATTCTCATGTAATGGTAAGGTAATAAATCTTAGAGCAAGAGTCAGCAATGCCACCTGCCGATAATTCCATCGACCATGCAGAACAAAATGACATAATGAAATATCACACCGTGGCAAAGGATCAATGACATTCCATAATAAAAATAAATGCCAACAGCCAGGAAAAAAAATCCCACAGGCTTGTGGACTCTTGCTTCTGTAACTTGTGGCCAGGTCTTGGTTCTGCAAGGAATCAACTTATGAATTGTCGTGTTGTAATCAGATCGTGTTCTGCACACTCGAGTGGAAAGATATTTACAGTAGTAATTCAGGATGAAGCGAATCCTATCGACCAGCTCCCTAAGTAAGTAAAAGTAAGTAATGTATCTCCATGTCAACATCTTGGAGTAAGACGAAAGGAGATAATGGAAAACAAGAAACACTTGAGGTATTTCTATAGTTTTCCACTCAACTTATTTTAATATTTTGTATTTAGGCACTACTTGTAAATATGCACACGGTCGTGATTAAAACGTTACTGTAACATATTGGATAATTCCTGCGTTTTATGAATGGATAAGAAGCAAATAGCTCCATTATGAAATGATTATGCATTTCAGTTATTGAAAAATCACTACTTAACGTAAACTCATCAATACTGGTAAATTGCAACATAATTTGTTTGATAGTTTACAATCATCAAAGAGCCTACTAATTGGCTTCATCTTGGAACGCAGAAAGGCAAGACGAAGGAAGGTTAAATTAATGCACAAAGGCATAAAGGGTTGCAAAATTAATTTGTACAACTCTTTCATTGTTGTAGCAGTCCCTTAAGTATCAGTTACACAACGGCGTTCAGCAACGATGCGGTAAGAAAGCCGAAGTTGATCGAGGCACGAGATCAACAGAGTCTTTCTTATGGCATTGTTGCCAAACAACATTGTCTAACACACTTGTACAACGAGTCTACTGTTGCGAGTCGCGTGCAGTCTCAAATTCCTGAAAGCCGACTCCATTGTGACTATACAATGCCGGTGGCCAACACGGCCGACGATTTGTTTGATGAATCAGGTACAGATGTGTTGCTGTCTCAAATTCCTTTAAATGTCGAAGGTGAATGTGTTTCGTACGCTGGTGATTCCCCAGCAGCCACAGGTAGTGTTAATAATCTTTGCTTTTTCTTTGGGTTCCGTGGCGTGCAGTCTTCATGGTAATAAGACTGCACGGTACAGCGTGCACGTCTTCATGGTAGTAAGATTGCACGGCACTCTAATCCAATAATGATTTCATTGTTGCAGCCGTGCATCTTCGTATCAGTTAGATAACGGCGTTTGGCAACAATGCGGTAAGAAAGCCGAGGTCGATCGAGTGCCGAAGACACGAGTTCAACAGAGGCTTTCTTACCGCATTGTTGCCGAACAACGTTGTCTAACACACTTGTACAACAAGACCATTGTTGCGAGTCGCGTGCAGTCTCAAATTCCTGAAAGCCGACTCCGTTCTGGCTACACATTGTGTGAAAAAAGGCAGCACAATTCAAGTTAAAGTCAATAAAAGCCAAAAAATGTGCACAAAGAAGCAAAACTACATAACGTTTCGGGGATATAATGCACCCCGTTTTCAAGTGCAAATAAAATCAGCTGAAAAGCATCGTACAACAAACAAATTTAAAAACACTGAAAAATCATGTTGTATGCAAGGCACATGATACTAAAATTTCTAAAACTATTGAAAAAATATAAAACCCTAAGCCTTCCTGGTCGGAACAGGTCAGCAATAGGCTATGAGACCGACCTCAATCCTGCAAACGCAGGCTCGAAGTGAGTAGCTAAGGCCGTGCATGGTCGTCTTATAAACAGGAGCGTGAAGAGCCGTGGGGTGGTGGGGGCGCGGGGGCGGGGGGTTGAGTTACGTTTTGTACTGAGAAAGTCCGAGTTTATTTATTTCGAGTGTTTATTTATAAGTCCGAGTGATTTTATTTGCACTTGAAAACGGGGTGCATTATATCCCCGAAACGTTGTGTAGTTTTGCTTCTTTGTGCACATTTTTGGGCTTTTATTGACTTTAACTGGCTACACATTGGCGGTGGCCAACATAGCCGACGATTTGTTTGATGATTCAGATACAGATGTGTTGCTGTCTCAAATTCCTTTAAATGTGGAAGGAAAAGTGTTTCGTATGCTGCTGATTCGCCAGCAGACTCAGGTAATGTTTAATAATCTTTGTTTTTTCTTTGGCTTCCGTGGCACAGTGCAGCCTTCATGGTAGTAAGACTGCACGGTACAGCGTGCACGTCTTCATGGAAGTAAGATTGCATGGCACTCTAATCTAACAATGATATCATTGTTGCAGCCGTGCATCTTCACGAAATTAAGGCACGGCTACAACAATGGACGACTTGTACAATTTGACGAAGACGCACGGCTGGAACAATGAAATCATTGCTGGACTAGAATGCCGTCCAATCTTACTACCATGAAGGCTGCACGCCACAGAACCCAAAGAAAAATCAAATATTATTATTAATACCTAAGGCTGCTGGCGAATCAGCAGTGTACGAAACACATTCACCTTCCACATTTAAAGGAATTTGAGACAGCAACTCATCTGTATCAGTATCATCAAATAAATCGTCGGCTATGTTGGCCACCGCCATTGCATATTCACAATGGAGTCGGCTTTCAGGAATTTGAGACTGCACGCGACTGGCAACAATGGTCTCGTTGTAGAAGGGTGTTAGACAACGTAGTTCGGCAACATTGCGGCACTCGATCAAATTCGACTTTCTTACCGCATTGTTTCCGAACGCCGTTGTCTAATTTATACGTGGCCAACCACTTACCTTCAGACAATGAAAATAACGACCTATTTTTTTTAAAGTGCAGCTAAAGTTACAAGTTTGAATGCGCAACAAATAGTTTTATATGGGTTGCTGAACTCCTAAGCATTAGTCAAATAAACTTACTAACGATTGTGTAGTTATTCTAACCACTACGTACAGAAAGTACTCGTAAAACGGTCATGAATAAGTCAAAAGTAGCAACTTTAATTGCAGTAAGAAATGCCATTGGTCCCGTTATTCATAGTAAAATAAAATAAAATAGTTGTGATGCCTGCAGAGTTGACCCAGGAATTCGTAATGCTTAATCTCACGCAGGCGTTACACTCATTTTATTTTATTTTTCTTTGAATAATACATTCAGTGATATTTTGTTACTCCGGCGTTTTTTTTTCTCGTCCTGTGCATTATTTCTAGTGTTTTTACAAGTTTTTTGTCAAATAGTACATTATCTTCTTTTAATATCGGGCATAAATGACTTCCTTGTCAAGAATTGGTACTATCCACAAATGATTTGATCCGCCTATTCCTTATTCATTATTCACCTAGATATTCAAACTGAAATTTCTCATTGGAAAGTACTAATAAGTTGTTTACAAACGCTGAACAAATAATTAATACAGCAATAACGATTTCAGAATAAGTTTTGCGATCAAGATAATTCTATGCTCTTTACTCTTGGAACTTTCGGTTTGCGTCAGTTTGAAGCTAGAGTTTAAAATAGTTAGCTAGAAATCAGCTCGCTTTTTTTTTTTGTGCATTCCATTAAGTCCGTTTGTAACAAATATTATTATTTTCGAAGGGACTCTTCAATCAAAACGATTCAGCATGCATCGAAAAGTAACTCCATCCCACATAATAGGACCACGAATTACTTCAAGACGAAACGTGAAGGAGTCATTAAGTTATGAAATGTGCCATCCAACGATTGTGTTGGGAAAACTACTTGGACTTATCTCTTGGGAATTCAGTCACCGTTTTCTGAACCAAACTGATTCTCATTTTTGGAAACGACCAGTGAGCATACTTTATAAATTGGTTATCACGACTGGAATAATTTGTTTTTGCATTGGTCGTCTCTTCATCATATTTTCAAATAATCTGCATTACAAGTTAATTCGAATGCTTGTTATCAATGGAGCTTCGTGGATACCTGTAGCATTCATCTTTTTAGTCATAGTTTGTTACATTTGGGATAGAAAAGGATTACACAATTTACTGACTCTTTTAAAAGACTTAGAAAAAATACTACTAATAGGAAAAATCGAAAAACGATATTTCTATTACAAATATGTTATTCTACAGTTTCTTCTATTTTTTGTGCAGACGTCACTTTGGCTAATGCACTCGGCAACTTGTTGTCCTTCAAGCATTGAAAAGGAGATAGTACATATGGGTTATGAGTGTTTAGAGGGTGCTATTGACACTTTTTCTACTCAGCTTTTCGTTGTCATTGCTAACTTATGTGCCGAATGTTTTTCATCACTTAAATATGAATTTAACAACGTTTTGGATCCACATACTCGAGACCTGAGTCAGTGTCTTCATCGAATTCACAGTCAATACAAACAGTTGTATCAACTTGCACATTTACTGCAACAAGAGTTTTCGCTACTTATAACTGCTCTGCTGGCGAAGCTTGCATTTTCATTGTGTATGCGCTCCTTTCAAATTTTAAATAATACATACTTCACGATGCATACAGCTAGCCTCCTATTTTACAATGTGGTGTTGGCATACCGCATATTTGCTATAGCTGCAGCTGCTGACAAAATTACGACAGAGGTAAGTAGCCTTTCTCAAAGATTTTAAAACTTAAACAATAAACGTAATTTATTTATTTCAAATCTACTTAAGAAATATACACGAATAGGTGTAAATAATGCAAGGTAAGAAGAGGCATTATTGAATAATGCTTTTCAAGCAAAAGAAAGCATATCTTGGCTCATCTTTTATCAACTGTCATATGTCATCAACGACCGCTCCACAGTTCTTGTCTAAGCCTCAGCATGAACTTCCATGTTAAACGTCAAACTTTGAACTCCTGTGGTTTCGCCCAGAATTGACATTGACCAACAAAATTCCGTATTTTGGGTCGTGTCGTAACTTTTTCACGGTATTACAAATTTTAATGACAACAATTGAACCGTTCGGCGTCCATGGCATGGTCATGTCTTGTTGTTGTTGTTGGGACGCACCTGGAGGTCGAACCACTGGACCTATTTTCAAGTTCTATAGCTTAAAACGTACAAGGCCTAGGGTCTTGTGCATGCAACTTTAATGTAAAAACAATATTTTTGCGACAGAAAGCCAAATGGGCTAGAACTTGTGTTCGCATCTAGACATCGAACCAACAAACCGATTTTCAATTTCTTTAGCTTAAAATGTCGGTATTAACATCGACCGGGGCCTTTTGAACACGATTTTTATGTGACTGCAGTATTCTTGTCGGAAGAGCATTTATTAGAGGAGAGCACTGGGCAGAAATCATTAAGGTAAGTACACAAATTCTTGCAAATCCTGCTAAAAGCATGAAATTTGGTGCACAAGTCTTTCTTAGCAATACAAATCGAACCAGCCATGGAACCCCCTACGAAATTCGCTAAAAGACCCACCAGTGTGTTCCTGTGCCCCCACCCCGCCGGTTGACCAACAAATTATTGCAGATCGAGCTAAAAACATGAGATTTGGTACATAAGTCCTTCATAGTAGTACAAAATTAACTAGCTATGGAACCCCCTCGAGATAATCTACAAGGCACCAAAACGGCCCGCCCCCGTGGCCCCTCCATGAAGCCTGACCAACAAATTCTTGCAGATAGTTCTAAAAAGAATGAAATGTGGTACACAAGTCATAGTTAGCAGTAGAAATATGAAACTAGCTTTGGAAATCCCGCGAAATCCTCCAAGGCCTCTCAGTTCTTCCCGCTATTCCCACTCCATGAGGTTGATACCCAGCAATGGATCCCCATGCAATACCACCACAGCCTCCCCCAGAACCCCCTCCCCATCTTGTGCACCCTCATGAAGCATTAATGACCAACAAATTCTTGCTGCACGTACTAAAAACATGCATTGTTGCAGCAGAAATCGAACTACATATGGAACCCTATGAGATGCATCCACCCCGGTGCTTCCCTGTGTCCTTTTCAAGATGCTGATGATCAACAAATTCTAGTTCTGTTTGTACTATTAATAATAAGTTATGTACTACTTCATGTTTTAGTGTGATCAGCAAGAATTTGCTGATCGATAACCTCGGTGAGTGTGGTGAGGGACAGGAAGGGGCCATAGGGAGGTATCTCGAGGTATTCCATTTCTAGCTCGATTTATAAGCTAAGAATTGACTTGTGTACCATATTTCATGGCTTTTAGCTCTATGTACATGATTGGCCCAAATTCTGGCCCAAATTCAGCTGTACTATACATGGATCGAACAAATGAACCGATGCTCAACTTTTAAAGCTTAAAACATAGGTATGAAGAAGGCCTACGGCCTTTTGAACGCTATTTTAATGTGACTACAATAGTTGTTCTTCTTATTCGTGAAGTTTTGCTCTCACCTAGAGATCGAACCATAGAACCGATTTTATAGCTTAAAATTGAGTATTAAAAAGGCTCTCTTATAACAGTTATTTCAAGGTGATTACAGTGTTCTTTTCTGTGTTATTCTTGCTGAAACAAGAAAAGAAAGGATATTAGTATTAAAAACGCTTAAGTGCATAAAATACGGATGTAATCCCTAAAAACCTTAAAGCCCTACAGAAACAGATATTAGAAAAAGACATGTAAGCCATCAGCATTGCACTAATACGTGTAAAAGAAGCTCCAGCTTGTTTTTTTGGGATGCCGGAGATTCTTTCACACGTATTAGTGCGATGCTGATGGCTTACATGTCTTTTTATGATATCTGTCCCTTCAGGGCTTTAAAATTTTTAAGGCTTACATCCGTATTTTATATGCTTAAACATTTTGTAATACTAATAACCATTATACCTTAGTAGATATCGATAACATTTTCTAACAAGAATATGTTTGCTCATAGAAACACACGAATGTCACGCAGTTATTAATTAGTAACTGTTCCTTTTTGTTAAACAGAACATACCGTACGAGTCTCTTAAGAAAAACTAATAGGGAAAACTAATAGTGAAAATTCTAATACAGAAATAAATCAGAAGGAAAGTGCCAAAATAATACTGTAGTTCTATTTAACCAACACTTAAAATACTTCTTGACTGTACGAAATTGTGAGCACAGTAACATTATATTAATTGGAAGTTGCCCCACTTACAAACTGGAATATTTTGCAGTATCTTGCAATGGTATGGAGTTATTACGAAAGACAAGGAGTTTGTGAATACTTACATGTCCAAATGACATGGGATTATCCATCTTGAACTCCCCCTTCATATTCTATCCCTTGTCACAAGATAAACTGGGTTAGAGTGAAGTGTTGACTGTACCTGTCCTCAAGAACTGGATTAATACCGCGAAGCAATGGCAACAGCTTCTACCTCGGTGGGCAAAACCAAAACTTATCGTTCTCTCCTAGGTTGTGGTAATGCTGCGCGATGCAAACTGTACCACCTGGAACAAGAGGGAAGTTGTATTTATTTACGCAAAAACGTTTAAAAGATAATCGTCACATCTACCCAGGTGGGGTTGTACAGAACGATGAATGCAACATGGATTAGCATTATCCTGCAGATTTCACGGTCTGGCTTATACTTGACTTTCTGAATGCTACTCCTGAAAACCCCATTTTCCCCCCTTGGTGGTTCATAACGTTCATAAACTTTTGGGAATTTTGTTTTTATTGGTATTCTATATTTGTGTTAGATGGATGACTGCAACAGTTTGCAATCTGATGTTACTGCATGATGAGGCTTACTTCGTAATATTAATATTACTATTTTTTGTCAGGCAAGATTGGGCTCAGAAGTACTGAACAACATTAATGCCGAATATCTATCACGGAAAGAATTTCAGGTGAGTAGTAATAATTGTTAAATACCTACTTTAAGCACTCGAACCATTTCATTACCATTCAAAAAACAACACGATTTTAGCCATTCATGCCTGTTTCTATATAATTCATTAAAAACAAGTCGTCAATCAAAGGTTTGCCGAACTCACCTATTTGTTACAATTGGATGGATGCTTTTGTCACTCGATCAGGTTCTCGCTACAGTGTTTTGTTGTGTTACGTTATTCGGAAGTATAACTGCAAAGCTTTGCACCTCTTTACTCATAGCAAGATTTTGGCCAATTTATCAAACTCAAATATCCGATTAAGGATTTACTGAATTACATTGCCAGCTACTGTACCTTACAAAGCGTACTGAAACGTATTGCCATTTCTTTAATCTTTACTATTCACTGCCGTTTCTACATGCTTTGTTCAACTAAATTCCGCACCTCAAGGAAAATGATAATATCACTGACGTAAGTCATATCAAACACAGTATAAAAATTGCGTGCGATCAAGTCTCTTGGCAGCTTAGCTTTAAGTTCATTATGTTTTAAGGGTGTAAAAAATAACTTTAGAAAGTTTTGATTCCATTTAATTTATTTTACAGTGCACTGAGGGCACGTTTATCCAACAACTCGCTTTTGCATTCTCGCAGCTAGATGCTAGAAATCACCTCAAATTCCAACATAGTGGCAGTTTAAGTTCTCCCGCCTCGAAACAAAAACACTCAATAATGTGAGTTGAGATGCGACTGGAAAAATTGTTTTGTTAAGAAGAATTCTTTATCTTATTAGCACAGATTAGAAGACTGCAATCATTTACTCAAACTACTCCACGTATTTAGCGGATTTAGCTACTCCCCGTAGCGTTGTTACCACGGCAACGACACCTTTGAAATCGCGATTAGATTCTCGCTGCGAGAATGCAAAGGCGAATTGTTGCGTAAACGCTCCCTGACACTCTTTATTTATTTTTCATTATCTTAATATTAACAAATATTATGTTTACAGGCAATTATGATTCTGTCTAATAAATTAACTCAGAATCCAGTTGAGATAATGGCAATTGGAAAACTATTTCGAATAAATATGAGTACTTTCACAACGGTAATGAGCTTTTAAATTATGTATATATTGGGAGGAATTACATACTACCAATTGGTATTCTTTGTTTTACAGATCATGGCTACAATTGTTACATACCTAATCGTTCTTATGCAGCTTAATTCGCCAACGATTACACGAGTCACTAATACTTATACGGTTTTGGAAAACATTACGCAGCAAGATGTGCTGTGGGACAACAGCAGTGCGTCTGCTATCCTGTAACCTAGCTGTCGACGTGCCATTAATCCTCAATCCCCCAGTAAATATTTAATGTTTATCTACGTGCTCATATACTCACCTCTGTGGCAGACTTGTACTATTATTGTAATAAAATGGATGGTTTTGGAAAATATTACGTAGCAATATGTGCTGTGGGACAACAGCAGTGAGTCTGCTAACATTTAACTGAGCTGTCGATGCAACATTAAGCTTCAATCCCCCCGTAAATATTTAATGTGTTTATCTGCATACTCATATACTCAACTCTGTGGTAGACTTGTACTAATATTGTTATAAAATGAACGTTTTTGGAAAACATTACGTAGCAAGATGTGCTGTAGGACAACAGCAGTATGTCTACTGACCTGTAACCTAGCTGTCGACGTACCATTAATTCTAAATCCCTAGTAAATGTTTTTTTTGTGTGTTTATCTAAATACTTATATACTCAATTCTGAGATAGACTTGTACTATTATTGTATTAAAATGAATGTTTTTGGAAAACATCACACAGCAAGATGTGATCTGGGACAGCAGCAGTGAGTCTGATAACCTGTAATATGGCTGTCTACGCACCATAAAGCCTGAATCCCCACTGTAAATATTTAATGTGTTTATCTACATATTCATAGACTTAACTATGTGATTGACTTGTACTATTATAGTAATAAAATTATTGGTTTTCCAAAAAACATTACATAGGAAGATGTGCTGTGGGACAACAGCAGTGAGTCTGCTAACCCGTAACCTAGCTGTCGACGCACCATTAAGCCTCAATCCCCACTGTA
>JAHWFP010219685.1:18571-47939 GCA_023313725.1 Lithobius niger
TTATCTACATACTCATATACTCAACTTTGTGATCGACTTGTACTATTGCTGTAATAAAGTGAATGGTTTCGGAAAACATTACGCTGCAAGATGTGCTGTGGGACAACAGCTGTGAGTCTGCTAACCTGTAACGTAACTGTTGATGCACCATTAAGCATCAATACCCTGTAAATATTTAATGCGTTTATCTACATACTCATATTGTCAACTCTGCGACAGACTTGGTACTATTATTGTAATAAAAATATCAGCACATTTTATTTTAATTTATCCTTTGTACCAAACATCATCTAAATTATATTAATTCTGTATGCATAACCTGGCAACATTTTGAACCATACTAGTGCCTCATTATCGTTGTAGTTAGACAGGTTACTTACCCGACAGTTTTGTAAAACGTTAAGGCGAAAAGCAAAACATACGGTAACCTAACTGATAAAAAGAATGTACCTCACTGTGCTAAGATGAAAAACGTGACAACTAACAAAAAACAACGAGATTTAATCAAAAACATTGAAAATGCCAAAAGACACATCACTATGATTATAATCTTAGAATGTTGTAAGATATAAAAATGTACATCACTAGCTAACAACAGCTTAATACCCGAACAACAAAGCTTATTACCCTGTCATGTTCAATTTTGTATCTCACAACATCAAACGGCTAGAATCATAGTGGTGGTATTTTCCACTTACAGTGTTTTTTTAATGGGTAGGGGCACTACCAGCCATTCAACCTGGGAACTTTTCATCACGGAAGTGGTCACAAGATTGTCTAGGGTACGCCACAAAAGATCCCACAGATGATGGAAATGCCAGGTTGTATATCACACTGCTATAATCGGCAATTAGAAGCACCTTTGCAAAGATCGCACCACACCAGTTTACCATTACGTCACTATTCCACCAAGGTTTAATAGGTTCCACTTCTGAACGGATCCCATTCCAACAAACTTTTCCGGTACAAATTTTGTTAAATTGCTACGCACTGATATTTTCCATTAGACGTTTTTAATGTTGCTGACTTTTGCCTTTGTAAGGTACTGGTTATTATTTATGGGCCGAAGGAAATTTGGGGGAGGATCATGAAGCTTTTGGACCCTCCCAAGGGGGGTCATAGATTTTTCAGGGCCCATCAAAGGGGGGGGGGGCACTGACCTACTGGAAGAAAATGTCATTTTTGGCCTTTAAATGGCACTTTCAGCTGTCAAAATTTCTAAAAACGCTTTAGCTTCTGGGGGCTTGTGAGTGTTTACAATGTTTTGAACTATTACTACAAATACAGCTTTGGCACTTGGTTTATCGGCTTCTTCTATCTTTCAGGTGCTGACTATGTTATGGATGTGGGCATACAAGCAAGCAGTATGTTTATCATACTTACTGTATGAATTTCGACGAGAGATGGGTGTAAGGATTATCTTATAGAACTTTTTATATCTTATACACCCAACGTGTCTTTTCCTTAAAAACGAGACAAGTTTCCTTACAACTAATGTAACTGTCCGTGTGTTGAGCTACTTACCTAATTTGGCTACAGGAATTATCTGCAGACAGTCTCAGTGGGTATACGAAAAGCGCATTTTTTGGGGGTGTCACATTATTTTTGGACCTTGAGCGTGTGGGGAGTCACGATTTTTCTCACGGTCTCAAAGGGGGGGGGGGGGGGGGGGCCCAGTATTTTTTTTTTTTGTTGCGCCCCCCCCCCCCCCCCGACCATAAGAAATGACTGGTTTCTCACCACCACTGATATGCCACTGGTTGCCCTCAGCAAAGTTAGTGTAAACACAATACATTTTGTTGCTATTAGTAAATATTTACGGCATATTCTTCAGACATTTCTTTCATCACATAATATCACAGATGTTTGTAAATTGGTCAGTTTTACGCATCTAAAAGAGGGTTCATGGCAATTCTGCTTTTTAGCAGGAGTAGTGGTCTGTAGAGTATGGAGGATTCAGCCTTTGAACCCCTCAGGAGGGGGAAGTAGGGGTAAGGAGAGGTGTGAATGGGGAGTTATAATTCTTGACCCTATTGTTCTAAGTTAATTAGGTAAAACTTTATTAAGGTTGAAAGTTGGTGTGTGGTAGGGAGATCTCTCATGGGTGTCATATGATGTGATTGGAAAGGGGTAGGGTTAACCGATGGTGATATGACTCAGACGATCACCTTTAATCCTTGGTTTTTCTGTTTTGAACCCTTTCATCACTATAGAAGGGTTAAAGGCATCTAGAAAGAGTACCGGGACAAGTATGATCAATCTGGCAATGTGTTTTCCTCAACACATTGAGGAAAACAGGTGGGGTTTCGAAAGAAAGCTGGGGTTTGGGGTCTCAAAAGAAGGACGGGCCTTTGGAGGGGATGGAAGGGTGAGGGGGAAAACGAACGTGTGCTGTCGAACAGGGTTTTTTCTTTCCCAGAAGGAAGGAGGAAGGAGACGAGGTCTCAAAACAGGGCCTGCGGGTCACGAAGGAGGGCAGGATTTTCAAAAAAGGGTCGGATGGAAGGTTTTTTGGGTGAGACTTTGAAGATAGGGAGTGTGAAGAGTATGGGCTTGTATTTTTTCAATACTTTTTAAGTAGGACATTTGTGTGGACATTTGTGTCTTAAATGTTTGCAGAAAAAATTCTGATTTTTTTAGTTTTGTAGAGGTACGAATCAATCTGTGAAGATTGATAAGATATCCATGTGTTGTTTTAACTCTATCAGTGCAACCCTTGGGGTTACAGAGTTTAGACAACATCTCTTATTTTCGTAAGTTTCGGATAGAACCTGAGAGAAGAAGCTCTTTCTAAAGATGAGTGTAAAAGTAACACGCACGTGCGAGAGAAAAAAACTAATATTTGTTATCATAGGAAGGAATGTTTTCTTCATCTTCGTCATTGTAGTTGTTGTTGTTTCTGATTGGCTTGAAATATGCATTTTCGCTGGAAATCTTGCAACAATTGCAATTATCTCTGCAGATTCTGGAGATTCTCCCGATGTAATAGATTCTTCATTGTCGAACCCTGCGCTGATTTTTGTTTCTTCATCATGGCAAAATGATTTGCATAGCCCAGATATGATGTCTGAGCTTGTTCTACGAAATGTTTCGGCAAACGGCAAAATGTACCATTTCGGGCGTTGTTCCGATGAAGAAAATGTAGTGGCAATCCATATATTAGTTCAAGAGATGTAAAGTATTCACAAATCGTGCAGCAAATAATAAAAACAGCGCGATGGACTACAATGTCAAAAATGGGTTGGTTGAAGACATCCACTTTGTGTGAGCTGACTAACATGGGCTCACAAACATAAAAACCATAACTAGGTAGAACGTTGGGCCGAATAAACTTGTTTTGGGGCATGAGACACTTGAGGTTATTTGCCAAAACCCAGTTGGCGCAAATTGGGCAGTTGTATCGCAAACACTTATGATCCTTGCTAGGCACATTAAACTGCTTAAAACAATCCCTGCACTTCATGTAGATGTCACAAATGGATTTGTTATTTTCAGAATCGACCAACTGGGGTTTTCAGCGCACTGCTGACTGCAAAAGGAACAAAAACAGTAATCGCAAGTGACTGGAATTGTAGAGCAATTGTAAAACCCTCTTCTAAAAAGACAACATTTACACTCGATTTTGCATGTGTGTTTATCTCTGTTGGAATAATGCATGAGACATGATTGAAACTAATAGGTATCGCGAATTACTTGCGGCATTTTTTTGCAGAATATGAAATGACTTTCAATCAAGATGATATTATAATAATGTTCTTTTCTTTCCCCTACAAACACGGCCGTCAAAAATCTATGGAAAAAACGTAGCAAACAGAATAAATTTAGCAATGCATTTTGAGAGCGGATAATTTCTCCAAAGATTTTATTTTATTCGATGTGACAACTTGCAAATGGGATATTTTTTAAACCTAGAGACGATTGAGCCACAACAACGGCCTGTGTGAGACATCTTGCTACCCCGATTGTGTTTGGTAACGACGTTATACATTTTTTGAAGGAAGGACTGTTTGTTGATGATCTTATCTTTCTTTCTTTTGTTATTGTATTAATATCCCCCGGAAGGAATTCTTATGTGCGTCACCCTAATTTCAAACCCGTCAAAAATGATGTGCCTCTTGCACTGAACAGTTGCTTTTCTAATTCGGAATGATTAAACCTATAATGTGAAATTAACTGTATTTCGTAAATCTTACACAAAGGGGTGTCATCAAGAACTGATCCATTATAAAACATTGACCATGTCGTTGGGACGACTTTAACTCAAGACACTTGAAAGCATGTGTCGTAATTATATTTCTTCCACGTGATCTGATATTTCTAAATTCCTCCAATCCAAAATTTCGGAAAGAATTAGTTGCACCAAATTCTTACACCGTATCAGTAGTTTTAATCGTTTTGTTTCACGTGAAATAATGGAATCTACTTGAAAGAATCTATCAATTCGATAGCCTAGTCTCGAGCCAGGATCAGAATCATTACCAAAATATAAACGTTGATGATTATTGAGATTAGGTGTGTTTTCGACCCTACCTTCGCTGGAATAAGACAGTGGGGAAAGTAAGGGAGGGGGTGACCTATACACCATTTAGGCTGTGAGTTCTTCAATATTATCAATAAAACCATTTTAAATTATCCGCCTGGTTTCAAAGAGCTTTGATTTCAAAGCTGCTTATTTCAATTGGACATATTTGAATTGTCCAATTTCGGTTGAATTGAGACGCTACCACAGACATGCTTCTTGGGATCTTCAAATTTCGACAATGAATAAGTGCCAGAAATCTATTAAACTAATCTGTCAATACAGTAGATAAATATACCATACTGGAGCTTTCATTGCATCTTGGTGGTCTGGTATTTTCTTTATGCGTTTTGCAGCAAATGAACCAAGCTACGCATTTTTCATCAGCGAGCATGTATGTTTCGTGGTAATGTAACGTCAATAAATAGAATCAATACATTTTCATAAAAAATTCGCTGAACCCATACATAGCTAGAAACTGTAAACTAATCGGGTGTGCTGCTATGATTGGCTGATGGTCACAAGCGTTCACCAAGCCACCTCATGATATTGATTTTTTTGTGGTCGAAACATGAAAATAAAACGACGACGACTTTAAGAACGCCACAAACGTCCAGTCCATTTCAAGACGCAATGCTCGCACCGTGGTTTAAGAAGTTTGCTAAATTTGAGGAGCAACCTTTAGTGTAAGGGTGAGCTAAAGATAGATTATGCATTATCTTTTGAATACTGTTTAATCATCTGGTTTTGTTTTAAACGAAGAGCATTTAACAGAAATTCAAATTTGATTATCATTCTTACAATCTTACTATTTTTCTCCAACTCCACGTCGGGCTTCCCAGTGATCAAGTTCTTGAAGGACGTTAAGCTCTACACTGCTACTGACTACTTTAATTTTTGTTTCCATTGCCTTCTGATATTCTAAAGTTTAGAATGTGTTTAGTTAAATAAATGTCTGTCAAACTTTAATCTTGTCAGACGTTTATTCTCTGGGCCGTTTACGCCAGATCTTCTGCATGGCCTTCCTGTCGATTATCAGTCGCTCCTTCTGCCTTGTTTTCCTATGGGTCTTTAGCCGTATCTTCTTCATTGTTTATCTGTGGCTAATTAGACGTATCTTCAGCACTACCTTCCAGTGTCTCTACTGCCTCTATAGCAAATAATACAGTCACCACGTTTGCTTCCCCTTGCTACGATTTTGTATTGGTAGTAAGTATGCAGCTGTTAATCTGTGTATTGTTTTGTTTAGCAACATAAGGTCAGATTTGTCGGATTTGGACTTAAATAACCAAGGTGTTGACCTGCCCTTCCCTGTGTATCCTTCCTTTCCTCCGGTAATGCAATGCTCTACTAATTTACAGGCATGCCTAATTATTTCATATAGGAAATTCCTATTGAAACCCTACCCAGCTTCATTCAGAATTAATCTGGGCTCCTGTAAAAATCACCTGTACAGGGAATACACAAATAAGTATAAATTAATTACTGCTATAGGATACATTGTTAATAGTATAAAACAGGCCATACTGTATTTCAGAAGTTAATCAACTACCCACCCAAAAAGAGAGATTATAAGCATCTGTAGGCCTTTGCGACAGAATTAAAGTTTAATGCACGGTGGTGACATCACGCTAACACATTTCCATGGTAAAAGTGTAGTAGTGATATATGGTTAATGTGAAAACCCACACACGTCACAGTAGGTTAATCTTCATAACCCACACTTTTCATAATCGAACACTTTTTACGGGGGTCCACACAACCCCTGCTCCACCATTTGACATGTGATCCGACTTTGCAAAATTACCGTACACAACACAAATTCAACCAGCACACCTCATTGCAACCAGCACAAACAGGTACATTTACAACCTGCGACATTTTTCTTTCTAGCCTAAAACGGAAAAAAAAACCTCACGTACTATGCTAGGCCCACACCCACGGAGGAATGGCCCAACCCAGCAACCTTTCGTTTTGACGGTACGAAAACTAGGCTACTGATACTTTGAAATACACCTAAAAACCAACGAGACTCAAGCGAATAACGTATTTTACACACTCATCTTATTTAAACTATTAAAGAAGAAAAAAAACCTTAAAACACAAACATCGGTATTACGGAATGCCTCTCCCCTTCGGTCAGCTTTCATACACAGGAAGCTTCCAACCCCGTTTCCAACCCGGAACTTCCGTTCAGGTATTTACATAATTTGCGTGTAAAAATTTTTAATTCATTATGATTCACAAATAAAATTTACAAACAAGTCTTTAAAAAACTAGAATAAGACGATAATTTAGCTTGAAGTCACACCTTAGCATTAAAATACATATCCGTGAATCATAGGCGATTTAACGGCTATAATTGCTCTTGAGCTTCAAACAGCTAGTCCAATATCACGGGGCTAAAGGAATAACTTGCGCGCACGCGCGCTCGTGTTTCCCTCCATCCCCTCGATATTCGACTAGCCGTTACTTGCTCGTAAGCAATTATAGACATTAAATCGCCTATGATTCACGGATATCTATTACTAAAGCACGTATGTCAATATTTTACATTTCAGTCATTATTTCATCTATCGGGATGAAGTCTCTTGTTAGTGTTTCTAGCGAGATGAGGCAAGAATTCCTTAAGTCGTGGTCTTGCAACGATATTAACCATGGTGGTACCAATGTCGTCTCGTCTTTTCATCCGAAACCTAACATAGCCTGGGTCTTGCAAGGGGAGACCAGGTAAGTCTTGCCCATATTACAATGAATAGCACTGATTTTGGTTATAGTTTCGATTTCATGTGGCGCGCCAGTTGCCAGAAATAAATAGTGCTATACAAACTTACGGCTGTGAGGACTCCGATATTCACAATTAAACTATTTTAATCGATCTGTGGGGTTTCAAAGGGTTTCAGATTTCAAAGTTATATATTCAACTCGACATATTTGAATTGTCCTATTAAGGTTGAAGTGAAGACGCTGCAACAGACATGCATCTTGGCATCTTCAAATTCTGAAAATTTATAAATGCTGAAAATCGTTTAAATTAGGATGCCAACACAGTAGATCAATAAATAAATATTACAGGAGCTTTCATGCCATCTTAGCAGTCTGGTAGTTTATTTGTGAGTTTTGCAGCAAATGAAACTAACTATGAATTTTTCATTAGCGAACATGTATGCTTCGTTGTAATGTAACGTCAAAAAATGGAATCAATACCTTTCTATAAAATATTCACTGAAACCATATGTAGCTACAACCTGTGAACCAACGGCGTGTGCTACTGTAATTGGCTGATGGTCACAAGCGTTTACCAAACCAACTACAGGATATTGATTTTTGGAGGTCGAAACTAGAAGATAAAACGTTGACGACTTGAACGACTAGACAAACGGTTGGTCCAATCGAAGATGCATTGCAGACACCGTGATTAAAGACAGTTACTAGATTTGAGGTTCAACCTTCAGTGTTAAGGTGAGCTAAAGATAATGTATGCGTTAAGTTTTTAGCACAGTTCAATCGTGAGGTACTTTTTTTTAACCAGGTGCATATTTTTTTCGTTTTGAAATTCTTTTAAATATTGAAAGAAATTCAAACTTTGATTATTCTTCTTGGTTTACTCTTATTGTTCTCCAACTACATGTCGGGCTTCCCAGTGATCAAGTTCTAAAAGGGCTTTAGGCTCTACATCCTACTTAAGTTTTTCATTCACTGCCCTTCTGAAGTTTAGATTGTGTTTAATTAAATAAACTACCGTGAACACCTCATTTTGCCAGACGATTATTCTCTATAATTCTTACGCTGCATCATCTGTATTGTATTCCTGTGGCTCAATTTAACCGTATCTTCAGCAACTATTTTCCGTGACTCTTTAGCAATTTGTGCTGTTAACCATTCGCTCCCTTTACTACGTTTTTCTACTTGTAGTATTTATGTAGCTAATGTGTATTGTTTCGTTGACTAACATGAGGTCAGATTTGTGGGAATTGGGCTCAAATAACCAATGTGCTGTCATGCTCTTCCTTTCATATCCTTCCTTCCGTCCTCCCAGTGACACAATGCTCTAATAATTTGTAGGCATATGGAATTATTACATATGGGAAATTTCTCTTAAAACCTTCCTAGATTCACACGGAAGTAGTCTAGATTCATGTAACGGTAACCTATACAGTGTATGCAGTACAAGACTAAACGAACTACAAACAAAGGTATCACTGTTAATAGTAAAAAACAGGATATACACTATTTTAGAAGTTAATGAATTACCCGGTCAAAAATAGGCATTACAAGTGTCTGCATGCTTTTGTGACAGATACTTATGTTAAATCACGAATGTCATTATTTTATATCTCAGTTATTATTTCATCAATCGTAGTGTATAGGTTGTTACCCGCTTTCCAAGTTCTGAGATTAACACTGTCGAGACACCAACGGCCGAGCAATTGTTGAGCTCAGTAGGAGGAAAGCGGGTAATAACCTATTTATCGCACAGTCGCGTAACAATTGAAAAGTGCATTCACTGTCATTGTTATTGCAACATCATCCTTGTTCGCTGACGGGGAAAATTAGCATTAGGATTTTCTTCTTTCGTGCTGATAGGTTTCTTTAAAAATGACGACGATACATGCGTGTCTGCTTGTCCAATGGATGAAATGGTGACAGTACTAAAATAAAAATATGTATAAGCAAGGAATGGGCTATTGCTCCTTTTCCCCTGTTTTCTCCATCAGTCTGATAACTACTTTTAGCGGGTAGCTCTCACCCTACCCAATGATGGTTGCCTCCTAACCAACGGTTATTCATGTCAACGGGGATGCATGCGTTTCTGCTTGTCCTATAAATTAAATAAGTAAAGAAGGGTTTATTTCCCATTTTCCCTACCCGATTAAGGTTGTCTCGTAAGCAGCCTTCATTATTTTCATTATTTTAAATTTATTTGTTAAATGTGTAGCTTTGCAATTTGAATTAAACCTATACCAAAATTATTACACATTGAATACACGTTTATTTGCAATAATCAAGCCCATTTAGCTCTCCGTCCTGTGATTACACTTTTGTTATCGTACATCATCACTGTTCCAAGATTCCAAAGGCATCCATCATAGCACAAGCAAGAGGTTACTCAAAGACGAATGACCCAGTTAGTCAAAAAGTAATTGTTAAAAAGTGTAATAATTTTCACGTGGATAAACACTACGGCAAAGGAAAGGCTTAGTAACTTATATTTTTATTAATTTTTATATTAAATACTTTAGTCGTTAAAAAATTTCTGGTATCACATTAAAAACCAAAAAGTCATTGTTAAAAAGTTTAGTAAGGTGTCACATGGACAAAACACTACATCAAAGAGAAGACTTAGTCGAGTCCCATTCCTTTTTCATAGGTACAAGTGCAACTACAATTTTGCAATTGCAAAATACAGCTGTATGGTGTCACATGGATTAAACACTACAGCGACACTGCAAAAGGAAGGCTTTTTCGTGTTACTTTCTAATTTTTTTGACATATGGTTGGTTAAACTTACCTTAAAACATAAAACGAGTTCGTTTTTGTTTTCGAATTATCTAATTACAAACTGCCGTCTTTAAAAAGGAACAAAATTCATTGTTTAAGAGTACATGTTTAAAAGTGTAGGTTAAGTAACTTATCCTCCACGCACAACAATAGAATTTAAAAAATTCATTGTTAGTGGAGGAATTTTAGGAAATTCGACCTAAGAAATTAGCAGGAAGTTGAAACTTGGCACAGTAGTTAGTGATGCCTTGCTGATGACGCTGTTAAAAGTCCCCATAAATCCCAGCTGTGCGTCAGCCGCCATCTTGGAAAATGGCGCCCGATTTTCGATTTTTGGCAATAACTGGAGAAGATTCAAAGTTAGCAAAATTTACTAAGAGACAAAATTTCTCACTCAGAAAAAGACAAACATTTTTTGTAGGAAACATTTTTTTGTATTAAGAAAAATAAAAAAATTACAGACTGATAAAGATTTTAAATTCTGCAGTTCAATGCTAACATGCAAATTACTACTAGTTTTATGTGTGAAAAGAAGCATTATGAGCTCTGAATACATATTTTGAGATCCTATTACATGTCCATGTCAGAATGTCAGTGTCATATTATATATTCTCTGAGAAAATTACCTTTGTCACAATAAACTTATTGTTCAATCCTCAAACTCCTGTAGTAGCATCTCAACAGGTATGAGTTGTCGCAGGTATTACGTAGTTCCTTCGCACTCTCCACCCATTAGTAGGGCGGTTAGAGGTGGAATTGTTAACCTTCTTTGAAAAGCGTGAAATTTGGCATGAATGCATTGGACGGGTCACTTCAATAAAATACCTTTGATAGCAGGTTCAACCCCCCCCCCCAGGGGAGGGGTCGATTTATCCCCCATAAGTTTTTTGGGGGGGGGCCTTAACCGTCAACAAATTAAAAAGCAAAATATGAAGCAAAAACGTTCAGCATACATTGCTTGACAAGAAAAGTGACATACATTTTTTACATAAAGGCAACCCCTGAACCCTAAAATCGTATTTAAAGTATATCACCCTTTATTCGTGAGAACGGTCTTTTTTTCAATTAGTTGTTACAGTGGTTTTCGTGTTCAAAGTGCTCTGGAGAGCCCTCTAATACCCCAAAATGGACATGTTACGGATTTTATGAAAGGTGCGGATCTATTCTTTCCATCAATCTTTACAGAAAATCTGTGACGTAGATAGGGATCGTCCTACGCCCGTTTAAAGGTGAAGATGTAATGGCATAGCGGCGAAAGCCTATGATGATTTTGGAATTCAAAGTGCTCTTACAAGCCCTCTACTAGTCCTAAATGGACATGCTTGGGATGTTTTGAAATGTGGGAATCTATTCTTTCCATCAATCCTAACTGAAAGGTTTTAGCCGAGATAGAGACCGGCCTACACCCGTTTAAAAGTTTAGCTGTGATTGTTGTAGCGGCTGGTTTCAATTTCAAAATGCCATTGTAATGCTCATATTTGTATTTGAATCTAAGCTAAACAATTTCGGTTGAGAACGATGGAAAGAACAGATTCCCACCTTTCTGAAAATCTTAAGCATGTCCATTTCGGGATATCAGAGAGCTCGCAAGATCAAATTTGAAAATCAAAACAAGCTTTTGCCGTTAAGCCATTAACTATTCACCTTTAAATAGGTGCAGGACGGTCCCTATCTAAGTTAATAAAATTCGGTTAGGTTTAATGGAAAGGATAGGTTACCACCTTTCAGAAAATTCTAAGTATGACCAATTTATGCTATTAGAAGGCGAGGAGGAATACTTGGAACACGAAGATCTGTATAACAACCAATTGATAAACGGAGCGTTCGCGTGAATTAAGGGTGATGTGCTTTAAATACGCTTTTGGGGTTCAATGGTTGATTTTACGTAAAAGATATGCAGTTCCTTTTCTGTCCAGAATTGTGTGCTGAACGTCTTTGGTTCACATTATTCTTTTGATTTGTTACCGGTTAAGGAGTTACACTCAAAAAAACGTTTTGGGGTCGGGGTAAATCACCTCTTTCCCCCCTGATGAGGTGTTTTGAACTTCCTATCATGGCTATTTTTTCCAGTCCCCCTCATAAGCACCCATAATAAATTTTATGTTTTACACAGAAAATGAACAATTTCATCAATTTTTGGCCCCAATCCGCCCTACTTACATAGCTGAGCACAACAAATCGGATTGCACACACTTGCATCTCTTATTGGTGCATCCTCCCTTGCAGTTGCATGAAATTATCTTCAGACGATCTGATGGAATTGTTTCCTTGGCAGTGGGAACAGGTTTCAGTGATCCCTTTGTCACGGACCAACCCCACTCTGTCGGATCGATCCTATTTCCTATCCATTCCTGGACCTGCAGAGATACATTTTGCATGAGTATTGCTCTGAAGTTGCGCTGGTTGGAGGCAAGGATTCCAAAAGAAAAGATGTATCCAGTCTTCTTTCTGGCTGGTGAGTGGTTATGAGTGAGGTACCTTAACTCATCGAAGGACTTTGCTTTAGATCCATACAGTTATAAGATAAACCTTTCCTTAGCAGCTTTGATATCTTCTTTACTGGCAACCTTTTGGTTTAATATTTTCTTTCCATCTCTCAATTCCTTGTCCTTCTAAGAAGTTTGAGTCCCTGTACCTAGTCTTTTTCGTACAGAGTTAATGTCGTGTCGTATCCAGTTACCACGTGAGCAAACAGTAAAACTTCACAAGCTTCAACCATTTTCTCTTTTTCTCCATTTGGATGTCAAAAGTAGTGGGTGAGCTGTTGGATTTTTTAGGTTGGAGAAACCATACTTCTACAAAAGCTATGTGGGATACAGCAGTTAAAAGCACAAGAATATCTATATCCTTCCCAATGACGACTGTTGGACGTTTATGCCTGACTTTATCTAGAGCAACCATGACAATGAAAGCATATGCATCACTCCCCACCTCTAGAACAGAATAGCCTTTGGTTTTCATTCTGTGTACAAGACATTCTATCAGATTTGGTTTGTTGCCTCTGTTTGTCAAGAAACTGAACTTGAGGTACTGGTTGGTGTGTTGTCACAAAATATTATGTCTCTAGAAGTTCCAGTTTCTGCTCGTCGTCCTTGTGCTGCCCTTTTAGTTGTTTCACTTTCAGGATAACCATCAAACACAAGGGTTCAGTTTTTCCCATAATGGCTTTCAACATAGGTTGTATACAGGTCTAATACAGACCAAAAACGGAAAATCGGGTACCCTATTCCCAGATGGCGGCTGAAGCACAGCAGATACATGGACACTACAGTTTTCATCAACAAGGCTTAACTAACAACTGCGTCAAGTCTCCACTTCCTGTTAATTAGATACATCGATTGGCATTTTTTTGGCCAAAAAATGGAAAATCGGATGCCATTTTCCAAGATGGCGGCTGAAGCACAGCAGGGATTTATAGGGTCTTTTAAAGTTTTCATCAGCAAGGCTTAACTAACAACTGTGCTAAGTCTCCAATTCCTGGTAATATGTTAGGTAGGTCGATTG
Organism: Lithobius niger; assembly: GCA_023313725.1. Taxonomy (NCBI): domain Eukaryota; kingdom Metazoa; phylum Arthropoda; class Chilopoda; order Lithobiomorpha; family Lithobiidae; genus Lithobius; species Lithobius niger. Next base: position 32,097 of record JAHWFP010219685.1, read on the forward strand.
CCATTTATTTTGCCAAAAAAACGGAAAATTAGACGCCATTTTCCAAGATGGCGGCTGAAGCACAGCAGTGATTTATGGGGACTTTTAAAGTTTTCATCAGCAAGGCTTAACTAACAACTGTGCCAAGTCTCCACTTCCTGCTAATTTGTTAGGTCGATTGTCATTTTTTACCCTAAAATTCCTCCACTATGTGTGAAAGTGTATGTTAAGGAGCTTATCCCCCACTTACAACAATTAAATTTCAAAGAGACATTGTTTAAAAGTGTTGGTTAAATAACCTAGCTTAGTTTAGTTTATTGAGATTATGCGGCCCATTACATGATGCGCCCAAGCCTAGCCTATGGTTAATGGTTAACCACCTATCCTCCCTCCACTCTCAACAACCCATGTTCGTAACAATTGAAGATGTATTCTTAGTTTATAACAATCAACCATGGGTACAAGTAATAGTGACAATTGAAGATGTATTCTAAGTTTAAAACAATCAACCATGGTTAATGTTATAGTTTTGAGCCACAGAATGTTACATATTCTCTACAATAATACACAACTTCAGCAGTTTGTGTTACTTTACCCCTCTTATGACAACCCAGCCCATGGGTGTTGCAAAATACCGAATTTGGCACTATGTTCAACCAAAAATATGACTTTCCGCTTGAGAGGTTCTGCCTCACTAAATCCATGCATTGCAGAATTACTTTCCGCATGCCTGTTGGACTGCACGCTTGTGGGACTTGACCATTTTCCTGTTATTCAAGACTTCGAGTAGTGATGTTTGTTAAAGCCAAGCTACGTGTCACAAATCTTGTACTTGCATGTTTGCTGAGGCCAATGCCCATTCTGAAGAGTCTTATGTGGATATAATCTTCCTTAGATTACAATATCTATGTCTTGTAATTTAATTTCCGGTTCCTGCCTCTAGAACTTTCTTTACCCATAATACCCTCGTTATTTCGCAGTTGTCAGGGGTTAACAAATCGTATTTAAGCAAAGGAGCCAGCATGTAAAATCTGTCAGCCTTCGGGCTACCCAAATCGCATGGTCCTTTCCAACCCTGCTCGGTGTCCTGGTTGGGAGGATACTTTGTAGGCTAGTTAGGCCTTCAGTAGGCTCGGTTTTGGTTAAGCACCTTTAAGCCTAAACGTTCCCTCAACCTAAACCAAGCCTCTTTTTCCTAACCCTATCTTAAGCCCAAAGCTCCCCATCTTTAAGAGTTGCGTCAGTCTAATTTTCTTGCTGTCCCACTTTGTTATTTTTCGTCATGGTGCCGAAACCTGGTATTGTGTTAGGGAAGTTCTTTTTTTCGGAATTTAGCTCGGATATGGGATGTTCCCTTGACTTTTTTTTCTTCACGGTAGAGGGGCTGGGTTCCCTTTGGGTTTTTGCGTTTTTCAGAGTTTTGTTAGGTTCACTTTAGGGATTCTTTTTTGGGGTCAGTTAGGCCACTTTTAGGTTTTTGTTTTGATACTTAAGATGAATGTGGGTGACCCGAGCAATGGCTAAGCCCGGGTAGTTAGTTAGGCTTATAATAATAATAATAATAATAATAATAATAATAATAATATTAATAATAATTTATTTAACGAGAGAAAAGTAGCACGAAGTTCATTTAAGAACTTGTGTGTGCTAAAAATAATAATACAGAATAATACAGTACAAAGTGTAACTCGATAATTTACATACATAAAATACACAAAGTTTAAGAATGAATATAAGATAAATAGTATAGTTTAAAGACGTATGTTGTTTAGTTATATCACATAATTATTGATGGCAACGAGTTCTCATAAGTCTAAAAAAGTGAGTCAAAAAGTTACGGTAAAAAGTGTTAGTGATATATTTAAATTTTAATCATGTATTATGTAGTTACATGCGTTTTTTCAAGAATCCAATTTTTAATTTCAGATTTCATTCTTGTTTTGTATTGTGTGTTTCTAAGATTTGCAGGAAGTTTATTAAAGTGTAAAGGTATAGTGTAAGGTAAATTTCTTTTCCCATATGAGTTTCTCCATTTTGGCTGTTTTAACCAATCCTTACATTTCCATACATTCTTATTTAGTTTTACTTTATAATTGTCGGTATAGTAAAATTTTGTAATCAAAGTATAAATAAAGAATTCTCTGACATTAAGGATATTCAGTTCATGGAATAAACTCTTTGTACTTTTTTGGCCCGTCTTGTTCATGAATAATGTTTATAAAGCTTTATTTTGCATTGTTTGCAGTCGATCAATAATGCCTGATTTTGTAGTACCCATAGATCAAAATGCAGTAATTTATGACTGACATAATTAGTCCGTCAAAAATAATTTTTTTATTTTTTGTATTTAACAGAAGGTTTAGTTTATAAAAAGCTGGTATAAATTTCCTAATTTTAATAATGATGTTTTCAAGGTGAGTATAAAACTTCCAATCTGTGTCAATGTCTACCCCCAAATATTTTGCTTTATCTCTTGTAATGGCCTTGCAATTACATGGTAGAATTTTATCACAGTTATTATCATGTCCAAAAATTAAGGAGTTTCCGGTAGTCAACTAGTCATATGTGAAGTGTTTATGGGCAAAAAACATGTTTTTTCAAGACTGATGTAAAGTTCATTATTACACAGATACAAAGTGATATTGTTTAGATCCTCCTGTAAGTTTTTTACCATAACATTATAATCGTTATGAATACTCAGCAAGAAAATGTCATCCGCATACAGTACCAAGTAGGAATTCCATTCAAGGAATTGTAGATCATTGATATAAATTAAGAATAAAAGCGGCCCGAGAATTGAACCTTGTGGTACTCCAAATGTTGTGTTTTCCCATTGGCTCAGCCTTTTATTAATATTATAACACAAAATTTCCTATTATCTAAGTAGTTTCCTAAAATATTTAAAAATTTTCCGCGAAAACCGTACAAACACAGTTTTTGTAAAAGGATTTTACTGTCCAGGGTACCGAAAGCCTTTTGTAGGTCGATCATAACAGCACCAGCAAATTTGCCTTCATTCAAAGCACGTAGTACGAGTTCGTTTATTTCATTTAAGGCATCTGCAGTTCCAATCCCTTTTTGATAGCCAAATTGTCTATTGTAAATAATTTTATGTTTAATACAAAAGCTTACAATTTGTCTCTAAACAAATTTTCAATAAGCTTATTAATGACAGGAAGTAATGAGATTGGTCGATAGTTATTTAGGTTTTCTTTGTTACCTTTATTATAAATCGGTCACAGTGTTTGCATTTTTAATTTATCCGGCCATTTTTCGTGACTAATTATAGAGTTTATCAAAATGATTAACATTTTGGAAGTATTTTCCTCAGTATTTTTTAAATTTTCAATCAAAAACCGTCATGTCCGCTAGATTTTTTTATTTTTAGTAGAGTTTAGTATTTCTTTCAATTCATATGCTGTAGGTGGTTTTATGAACATGGTTTTGTCAATAGTATTAACGTTTTACATATTATTTTTTAAATGAATTTTGTTTAGTAAGCTCATCCTTTTTTTTCCAATTTTTAATATTGGCACTTGGGAGGCAACATTTTTAGAAAATTTATTACATAATTCTGTAAGATCTTCATTTTTGAAGCATTCCTTCATATGCGTTTCTATGGTTTTTTTGTTGGTCCTTCTCGTGAGATTGTTGATTTTTTCCCAGGTTTTTTTTACTGTCGTTAGCATGTGATTTAAAGAAGTTCCCATAAAACTCTTGCTTTTGTAATAGTGATTTGTCTACTAACTTCATTTTTTAGCTTATTATAATCTGCTTTTAAGCCGTCAGTAAGACCCTTTGTTTTTTTTATCCGCATCCAAAGTTTGTTTTTCTTTTCAATCAAGTTAAGAAGTTTCTGATTCATCCACTCGTTCCTAATTTATGTTTTTACATGATTTTCATTTACTTTGGCACGATTTCTTACATATATTTCAGAAACTGTTGCCTCAATTGCCTCATAGATGTTGTTTGATGTGTCCTTTTTGTCAAGGAAATCCCAATTAACATTATTTAATTCCTTTACAATATTTTTATCAAAAAATTTGAACACAAAATTTCTCTCAGGTTTAGAACAGTTGTTTAAGTTATTATCGTTCCAGATTTCTAGTGCAGTATAGTAATGATCAGCTGGTTTTAAATTTATCACATAACCTTTAGCGTATGTTTTATGTAGGTTTGTAAGAATTAGATCAATACAGGATCTAGTAATTTTATCCAATCTACATTCCACTCTTGTTTCAGTTTCAATTTGTTGAACATACCCAAGACGAGCGATCATGTTTTCAAACCTTTCGATATCTGGTTTTTCGGAGATATCCTGTGTCTCTTTCAAAATATTGAAATTCAGGCCACCGATGATAATTTTATTAACGGTTTTAGTTTTGCTGTTATCAACAAGAAATTGTTTAAGGCATTTGATGAAATTCATTTTATTAGATGATGGTCTACGATAACAAAACAAAAAGTTGAAAGACTCATCATTGTGACGGAAGGTTAAATTAATGGCATCATTGTCATCGAAATGTAGAACATTATGTACAGTACCTTTGATAGGGTGGCCCCACTCAGTTGAACGCGTCTGAGCTATAGCACAGCTATTTCTCGTAGTTAAGTATACACGAGCGAGATTCAGTTAGTAACGTTTTTGCTCCTAAACCAATTCTCGAAGCAGACGACGATGGGGGGGGGATTGAGGTTTAATGGCGCGTCGACAACTTGGTCATTAGCGCCAACCTCAGTCACAGTGCAGTAGTCCGGGTTGCCACTGCACCAGACATTACAGAGATGTTATTCAAACCCCTTATCTAAATCTTGTCATACATCTGTACCTCCTGCAAAAATTGAAAAACACCAGACAGGAGGACAGACTTATCACCCAATTGACACGCAGTGTCATGCGGAAGATGGAAACGACGACGAACACCATCAAGTTGGCGACAATCAACAAGGAAGTGCCGGCCCGTAAGTGGCCGTCGACACCAATAACATTCAGGAGGGTAACCCCCTGCAAAACGAAACAGTGAGTAAGTCGGGTGTGACCAATGCGCAAACGGGCCAACACTACCTCCTCACGGCGACTGCGGCGACACGCCGATTGCCACTCCTCGACAGTGCCTCTAATAGCTCGTAATTTATTACCGTCCTGTCTGTCCCACAAGGTTTGCCAAAAAGCGTGCAACCTCAGACGCAGAGTTGGAAAGGCGTCTGAGGGAACAAGGCTGAGATCCCTACCGAGAGGGCCAGAAAGGGCCCCTTTCACAGCAGAATCAGCTTGCTCATTTCCACCTATCCCAACATGGCCCGGAATCCAGCAGAAAAGCACGGTTTTCTGCTGGCCAGGCACGCGGGAAAGCAAAGCTTGGACACGTTGTGTCAAGGGCTTCCGAGGATTGTAATTCGCCAAGGACTCCAGGGCACTCATGGAATCACTAAAGATAATGAAATGCGTGCCCTGAAGGTCAAGGATCCATTCCACCGCCAAACCAAGAGCAGACGACGATTGTTTTTTCGAAACCAACAAAAAGGTTTGTTTTAACTAGCCAGTAGTTTTTAACGAAATTAATGAATAATTATGAAATATCTGATCGCTCAATATTTACTGAACGTTAAATTACACATTATTAAAACAAAACGATAAATTCTTACCAGATAACCCGAGACGAGTATAGCTGACGTAGGCGCGTTGAAACCAAAACAATGGCATGCGTTTACGATGGTTGCTTGTGACGATGCTCTCCTTCTGATAAGAAACGTTGCGATTTTCAGTCGCATTATCGATTGTACTGGTAGGTTATTGCACTTTAAAACAATTTAAGCAATTGGAGCGGTCCGGCTTACGTTTGATGTTGCGTACTCGTTCGTTTGTTAGTCCAATTTTGTGTCGATTCATCGGAAAAATCAAAAGCCAATGAGATGCAAGAATCAGTAAAATGGATCGAAAAATGGGAGCAGAAACGTCAGACGCGTTTGAAGTATGCAAAGTAGTTCCCAAAATCTCGCACGGTTTCTCGCGGTAAAGCGTATATAGTAAGTGGGTCCACCCTATCAAAGCTACGTATAATCCAAGCTCCTTGATTTTAACTTTAGATGGCGGCAATGGTAGAAAAGGCTGTAAATAAAGAAACGGAAACTAAATGTGGGAGCAAACAAAAGCGTCTTAAAATTAATATGTAACTTGCCAAAAAAAATCCTAAAAGTGAAAAAAAAAAACCAGCAAAGAGCTTCACATCAAACGGCAAAAAGCTCTAGCGTAGCCGACAGAGTATTGCAGCCAAATTTTTAAGGAACCTTAGCAAGTATTGCAAAGTCATTAAAATGGGAGTAAGTACAAATTTAAAATCAATGTTTATCCGCTCTGCCTACAATAGGTCCAAAGCCTATTTCCTGCATGGTAAACTGATGTGATTAGTATTAGCTGAAATGTGACTAATGCCTTAAACGGTATTTTATTTTTTTTTGCATTTCTTATAACATAGATGCGGCACGCAAGGACACTGTACTAAAATCAACTTGTAAAATATTTTCGAGCAAATTTATTTTCTTATATGGGACAATGGGCACATAAAAAATAGAAGATAAAATTAAATTAAAAAATTTACTTCCTGAAGAAACTCGAAGTGAAACACCCGGGAACAGCACAATGCAAAACAATTGTACCATTGTAGTGATTACTAACCGGAAATACCGCATTTGTCCTGTTGATGACTGAAATCTGCAAATTTCAATTACTCTGGATTTTACGGGATTTTTTTTCAGTTCTGATACCAGAACGGTTGCTACTGTGGTCAACCATTACAGGATAACTTCACGTAACAAGTCACAAAATAAATTCCTCAAAATTTAAATATAGCAGTTTTGCGAAATGTCAGAGAGGTACGATTTTTACAATACATTTTTTAAACATCTACAGAGTAATTCAAAACCAGATTTTTTTTAAAATAAACGTATCCAAGCCCTTTCATTAACGCTAAACTTTACTGTTTTAAGTTCACATATTCAATGCTTGTTGCATACTGTTTTTTGCCGTAGTCTCCTGTGGTGGACTTGCACGAACAATGCATAATCATGACTTCAGCGCAAATTGAAACATTTCTAGTCTTCTAGTTTTTCTATGACCAGGACATAAACAACCCAACTCACCAGTGCTGAAACACACTTACAAAATAGTCTTTAAAAGTAAACAATATCGGGTAAAATTGTTTTATTTTTAATGTTTTGTGAACCCTGTCGTCATTTGATTGTGTTCATTTCGTATTTTTAATTTCAGCCATTTTTAGTCATTCAAATCGCGTAGTACAATTTTACACATTGCCTGTCTCATTCCGTCCTGGTATTATCTAATATTGCCACTATTGTAATTTTCAATAGTTACGTTCATTGTCTTCTTCTATCCCATAGCAATGATAAGAGCTCAGTATTTACATCTGCAATTAGTGTAGATTTCATGTATTCAATAAATCACAACACAAATATCACTGATTTAAACCCCACTGTGTGAATCTAATACGTAATATTGTTTGATGGTTATGGTAGTGTTAATTAACACCTTCTTGCCTGTCAACCTAACTGTGAAGACCGAATATGCTTGATTAAATTTGAAAGTCCTGTATTTGGAAGATACCGGGACACGTTTGTCTATATTTTAGAATAAATTGGTAAAGGAAAGATTGAGTTAGGCTAACCTGCCACTCCTAGAAGACTTTATAGAGAACATAAATTATTGTGAGCGTTTTGGTCAGAAGGCAGGCTTCGGAAGATTTAAACTTAAACCATGTACGTCCTACGAGGAGACATTGGAAACGCAAGGGTGATATGTTTAAGACATAACTGTGCTGAACCTTAAGGGTGAGAGGAGTGGACCCATGCAGATCAGGTTTTTTTGTGCCTCCATGGCACTCCCATGGCGCCAGAAGGCGACAGTGAAAGTTTTGCTACGTAATTTAAATCGGGAATTCCTAGGATCTTTTACACGACACAATGGACATGAGCACGAGGCATCAAAAATTCCAGGCGTATCTGAGGTCAGGCTCAAACCATGGACCCCTTCCATATGAGACATTCGTGCTAACCATCAATTACCTTGCTTTCCTACTGGACCCATCCTAGAGAATTAGGAGAAGAGAATAGCAAGGGTCGAACGTTGACAGTCTCCTTTATTCGCAATGCAGGTGAAATCACGAACATTTGCCATTACGATACCAAGGATGATGGAGGTGGGGTCATGTGGATACCACCGATCCACAGAATGCAACAACTGGTGGGTATGATAAAAACTCACTGTCCCCTGCAAATAAAAAATTGAAAGTTACTAAACACTTATACTAATAATAATGAACTTTCACTGCATAACTTTTAATTTAGAAAGGAACAACTACTAATATTTAAATTGGATAATTAAATAAGGCTTTTAGGATTTAAAATTATGAGTTAACTGAATACAAAAATAATTTAAACATTAATTGAAATCTTTTATAGGTGATGATCACAAGAAGAAAACATTTGTACTTACAATCTTAACAACTAATAGATAATAGCTACTTATTTAGAATCAGCCTGTGTCGGAATAAATTTTTCTTAGTTACAAGTACTTATAAGTTAAAATAATGGGAGACCTGAAAAGAGAACAACGAACAGAGACAGAAGTAATACTGACCAAGTCAATTATCCTAAACCCTCGATGTGTACACCGGCTTATGCGTGCAGGTTTATTTATTTCTCTCTTACAACAATGGATTGAGTCCCATTCATCAAGCCTTCTCTGGTAAGTTTTTTAACAGAACCACTGGCCCCTACTTGACAAACAGTCTGATTTTTGAGTAAAGGTGGACCTACCGACGCACTAATGTCAAGATTAGTTCCACGAAGGATTGGCAATTGGCGCCGTTTGCAATGCAACTACTAGGGTCTCCGCCAGTTCCGCTCACACGATGGCGCCAGCAGCAATTAAAGTGTGCGGCAGCGCCAAATTAGTACGGCGTTGAGAAGGAAAACGCTGCGCGATTCGTGCTAGGATTTAAAACGTTTGTCAACAGAACAAATTTCTTGAAAGAAGATTCGGGCAACACTACAGGCTTAGCGTTTGGATGCGAGAAATCTCACGGAATGATCGGAAGTTGACAAAAAAAAGATATTTATTTGGAGCTTCACTTTGCACCGGTTTGTTCTACGTATGTCAACAAACGAGCGGTCGCATTGAAATGCTGGCACGCATCTGGCAACTGACGCTGTCAATGTATTAAATACTTGTTTTCGTTAATCCAAGATTTACACACGCTTCAGGGAAAAATGTGTTAATTTAACTGTAAACAATTTTCGCGTCGCCATGCTTTGATTGAGGAAAGTAATAAAAGTTACCATTGCCGAAATCACGAGATGGCTGCTATTGATTTACTGTAGCATTGGCGTAGTCCAGCAGTTTTTCGTGCTAGTTATCTGGTTAATTTTAGACTTTGGGGCTAAACTCGACTTATTTTACTTTATTTGTACTAATTTAAAAAATGAAACGTGTTTAAAATTCAAAATTCATTATTTTGTTTGTCTGGCATTTGGGCAGCTGAATTTGGATGGCTTGGTCAGATAGGCTTGTCCATTTCACATCATTCCCATTGCATTCAATGCTAATACATAGACGAGATCAATCCGATCATGTTCGCAACACGCTCTCACGACAGGAACTGTCCCTGCCCCAACCTCGTAGTACAGCACTACCAATCCATATGAAATATATAGGGTGAGGCAAAAGTCTGGTTACACGCAAATAACGGCCGATATAATGGTCCTACGTTAATTCTAAAGACATATTTGTAATGTAAGTAAGTCAGCTATGGCGAAGCCAATGAAGATATTTTCAATGACCTTGAAAACAGCCTTCAAGGTCATCTGATTTCTATCTTCCAAACAGCACAAGATACTGCATAAAAGTGAATTACAAAGTTGTACGCGAGCACCAAACACGACGAACTGTGAAAACAGATTGAAAATCGGAGCATAATTGCAATAGTTAGCAGGAAAACAAAATAGCAACAAAGTCTTCCCTGAAGATTTTAGTTGCCATGCAGTGAAGCTTAGGGGCTGCCTCTACAAACGAGTACATGAGTTTCTAGTCTTTCTTGCACCAATGAGTGCAATTAAATGTCAGATTGTAGTAAACGAAAACGGATATGGATTAGGTCTAAATAATGAGCTATCATTCACAACACAGAAAGTTACGTTCGGTATGCGCTTACTTTCAAATTTTACATTTATTTTTTTTCGTTGAAGCCTAATGGACTTTTGAGTGATTTCCAGCCCAGTCGCAATAATCACCCAGCAACGAAAAAACGAATTTTCGTTACGAATGGCCTCACTTTAATCCAAAGTTGGGAAACCCCTGGACATTCGAATGCCTGCACTTTTTAACAGCTTCTTAAATCATTATGCCATTACATATTACTTCCATTAAACGGTAAATTATAAGTTTATGGTGAACAGGAAGCAATTCAAAAGATGAATTAGAGTCACTTGCTCACTGGCAGAGATGGATTTATATTTCTGCCACCCAGGACTACGCGAAAAAAAAAGTATTTTCATCGGCTTTTTTCCAGGAAAAAACGTTTCAGCAAAAATGCAGGATAGGCCTACGATCAGAAAATGGCGAAAATAAGGTGGGCGGGTGGGAAAATAGGATTAGAGGTAAGGCATTCGTATGCGTAAATCAACTTGTTTTTTGGGGTGGGCGAAATTTTACCGTGCAGTAGTAGGCTATATATCATTACTTGAGCGTTACAGGAAGACATGGCGTCCTCCTGTCCGGTGTTTTTCAATTTTTGCAGGAGGTACAGATGTATGACAAGATTTAGGTTAGGGGTTTGAATAATATCTCTGTAATGTGTGGTGCAGTGGCAACCCGGACCACTGCACTGTGACTGAGGTTGGCGCTAATGACCAAGCTGTCGACGCGCCATTAAGCCTCATCCCCCCCCCACATGGCGTTAATAACTAGAGTGGGAGGTAGGGGGCGGGGGGGGGGGGGAGGGTCTGAGAGGGACAGGAATGTCAGTATCCCAAAGAACGAAACGAAAAATCTGTGAAAAAATTTCAATTTAATGGCCGTTTTTTGCAAATATTTTTTTTCTTTATGGTGCCGTACATTTCACAAAACAAGAAAAATAATCATACCTTAACAATAAAGTGGTCGTAGGTTTTATAGTAGCGGGGGTGGGGGGGGGGGGTGTAAAGTGGGGTTGTCATGTTGCCATCTCTTGCTTGTTCCGTAATTGCTTAATAACTGTAATTAGGACAAATTACGGCGTTCTATTGGAACTCCCGAAGGATACAATTGCAAGGCATGGAACACTGGTCTTTGGCAACTTTTCACCAGGTGCGTAACACGTGCGTTCCTTTTGGTGGAAAGTATTTCGTTGTTTAGCGGGAAACAGCCCTTAAATGAAGAAGGTTTGGCGCCCCAAAAAAAAAATTCCCAACAAGCACGCAACAAGGACAGAACTGTTTGCACGAACTGTCTGTCCTATTGGACAAATTCGTGATTCATGTGATGTGCGGATTGTGAAAATGTTTATTTTTGTAAATGAATATATGTTGAAGGCAGAAGTAAAGAAGTTTTGAATTTAACAAATCTGCAGTGAACCCTTGAATTTACAGGGTGTAAATTTCCGATCTCTCCCCACCCCGAAAACTGTTTTTCCGCCATTGGGAATGAAGTGTGAGCATTCGTAACAACAATGCGTTTTGACGATTGTTGCTACCGGCCTGGATGTCACTCAGAGGGGCATTAGCGCCGGAAAAAAAAATAATAAATGTAAAATCGGAAATTAATCACATACCGAACGTGATTTTCTGTGTTGTGATTTCCGGCTCAATACTTAGGCCTAAATCGTATTATGCGTTGTTTGCTTTTACTGCTTTATGAACTGCACTCGTTCACTTGCATTGATTGGCGCAGGAAAAAGTCTGATCGCGTACGTGCATTCACTTGTAGAGGCAAACCCTAAGCTTCACTGCATGGCAGTAAGAGCATTCAGGGAAGACTTTGTTGCTATTTTGTTTTCCTCGTAACTACTGCAATTATGCTCTGGTTTTCAATCTGTTTTCGTGGTTTGTCATGTTTGATGCTCGCGTACAACTTTATAATTCAATTTTGTGCTGTATCTTGTGCCGTTTGGAAGATAGAATGTGGATGACCTTGAATGCTATTTTCAAGGTTATTGAAAATATCTTCATTGTCTTCGCCATAGCTGACTTACATGACAAATATGTCTTCAGAATTAACATAGGACCATTATAACGGCAATTATTTGCATGTGACCAGACTTTTGCCTCACCCTGTATATGAAATATCCTCGCTATGTCACGCTGACTGAGGTTGTTAATACCTTGGTAGAGCTGTACGATTACTTAACGCCACTGAAACGTCACGACCGACACACACCTCTGGAGTCTTTTCATAGTTTGCTGATATCACGAAGGGCCTTGACTGTGGCGAAGTAATATTCGGATATACTGGTAAAATTAATGCATAACACTGCTTAACATGAATCTCTTGATGGTCTAGGAGAAATTGACTGAGTTAAAATAGAGTGATACAGACGGTCAAGAGAGAATTTCTTTCCCACCCTTCTTAAATGAACTGTGCTTGCATGCAGTACGTAAGTCTGCCGAGACCAAAATCTGCATGTCGCAATTTGTTGGCTTGTTCGTGGATTTTTTTAAGGCAGGGCCTTTCTTCAATCACATCAGTCACCGTCCGCAAAATTTCATCGAAGGAAGAGATAAGTCCGCCACCGGAATCGCAAGAAGGAATGTTTACCATGCAAGGCAAAAGGAAAATTAGAAATAAGCTACCAGCGAAAATCATACACTAGAAATAACGAAGTTCAGTAAGCCACCTTTATGCACTTACGTTTCGTCGGAGTGGCATGACCCGGATTCGAACCGGCTACCCAGTTCGCCCCCAGATCAATTTCATAGCGCCTTAATCGCTATGGCCACATCCTCCATTGGCATAAAGACAACTCACTGAATCCGTTATTAAGGTTACAACCGTGACCAGGGCTTCATTTGACCGAAATTCACTCGGCCATAAACAATGGAGAGGGAAGACAAATCATACATTCACAAGGCTCAATGATTTTCCATATCTTCTCGAGCAATTAATGCGAGAAATATTGGCAGTTCTCCCGCCAGAACTTGAACACCACCTCGTACTTATCAGCCTCGACTGTTTTGGAGGCCTAAGGACTTCAGTATTGTTGGCTTCCAAGCTCATCAGTTATACATGAAAAAATTTAGTCTTGCTTTTCCTCGAAAACCTCGCTCCTAAAATGCGTATGTTTATTTGAAACAAACGGGAGTTACGCTCTTCTGAGGGCCTCAGCTGCATATCAGCTATATTTCTTTGTCGATTTTGACGACATTATCACGTGTCAAAACGTCTGGCCCCGGGGGACAAAAATTACGCATTTCAGGGGGTGACGTTATGACACGGAATCAGTTCAAGTCAATAATGGAAGGTGTCCTTAGCAATCCTATTAATCTGCTACGAACAGCACAGAAAAATCTAGTCACTTTGCCTGACAACTTGCATCAGGTGAGCATCCGAATGTTAGCTCTAGTAAACTGGAAATTAAAAGCAAGAAAAGCTTGGACGAGGAAGTTTATGAAGATTTGATGACAACCAGCACACTCGCATTATACTCAGTGAAAGAAAAACTGAAAGTGAACCCGGAAACCTAAACGAAGCTCTTCTCTCGCCCATCACAGATACACATAAAAATGGAATGGCAGATGGTGATGATGACACAATTGTTTACGCATATTAAACAAGGAACGAAAAATTTAAATCAGGGGAATTGGTGCATAACATGCCTTTTTGAACAGGATTCCAGTAAACCAACACAAACTTAAATTGATTCTCAAGTCAACTCAGTGCTAAAATTACCCTGTTTACCTATTTTAAGGCAACCCGCAAAAGAAACTACCCTAATTCCTAATTGTAAGGGTAATACCATGTAAGAGATGACCCTTTGTTGTTTTCACGCAAAGTAAAAGTGCTGAGTCGGCCATTTTAAACAGACTTCCAGAAAATCTAGCCTGTCCCACTTCTCTTTGTGCAATGTTTGTGGCAGGGAAAAAGCATCGATGGCTGGTCTCCTTTCTATCCCTATGCGAAGTCCCTCATGCACAAACAAATGGACAAGTGAGCAGTAAAATTAGCGAATAAATTCAAAATAGACATTGGATTAAAAAGACCCGGGTTTAGAGACAATAGTGATGCTCGAATTTTCTCCTAAATATCGGCATTTCACTTATCGCGAGGATCTAGCACTACTTGACGACCAACATGGATATATCTGGTGGTTTTCGTGTTTCCTCGTTAGTGGTTTAGCTCACATCTTCAATGAATGGTGGATACAAAGCACTGTTAAACCTTAGGACTCCATAACAGCCGTGGCTGATAAGTACGAGGTGGTGTTCAAGTTCTGGTGAGAGAAATGCCAATATTTCTCGCATTACTTGCTCGAGAAGATATGGAAAATCACCTACACATGCTTCCAATAGCTGTTTTTTTTTTTGTCTTTCCAGCAGGATTTTACAGTGGATGAAATGCACTATGAGCCACTGATTTTGTTAGACCGGCCCGTATTGGATTGTTTTAGAGCAATGGCGACATATTATGGTGAATGAAAACCCCAACTTAGGTAACGTATTCTCTTCAAAAATGTAACATATAAGACGGAAACTATGTAAGCTACTAACATCATACCTGAAAAACGAATGGCAGGCTACGTTTTCTTTTCCCTGTTAAGGTAAGAATGAATAATTTTGATCCATTTTTGGCTCTTAAAGTTTTATTATAGTTTTGGCTGTCTGATACTGACACCGGAATCGCCCTGGCCCTTTTGTAGAGGGCAAACTTAGTTGGGGTAGAGCTAACAGAGAAAAGACGATAAGGAGTATTCTTTTTGTAGATGAATGACCTAATTTATGAGCTAATCCAAAGGAAGCGAGCTGAGGTATAGTAGCATGGATAAAATTCATAATGATATCTTGCAAAAAACACTGTTAGGAATGTCAAGCTGAATAATTAACGATCGGCTCGAAGTTTTCCTTAGAGCAGTCAAATGAATAGATCATTATTGAAAAGAACAAAGTCGGAAGTTTTAAAAACTACCTCATAGTCTCATTAGATTTATCAATGAAAAAGTCACGAAAACAGTAGACCACTAATCTGATGTAAAAAAATTACCCGTCTAATAATCAGTTACTGACTTTCTGTTGTACGAAGTTATGTTATTATCCCTACCAGTGTCACTTAGTCTTTGTCTAGTTATCCTTAACAATCACAGTCTGTGGACGAAGTGCAGTTACTCATACGAGGGGCAGCTTAACAGTCTCTGAACCCAGAAGGTTTGAACCCACAAGAAAATTATTTTAAACTATGTGTTTCAGTTTTTCTTTTACTAAAGTTTGCAAGAGAAAATAAATTTCTTACTGTGCTATACAAAATTTCGACTCTGAAGTCTCCAATATAAACAATAAAACCATTTCAATTGATCCTGCGAGGTTTCAAAGAGCTCTAGATTTCAAAGCTACATATTTCCATTGGTCACATGTGAGTTGTCCAATTTTGATTAAATTGAAGACCTTACATTGTGTTTTAAAAAAAACCGCTACACGTCGAATTTTTTTTCTAAGTCCAACAACCTATCCCCCGTCACTATAACCCTTATCCCTGACCTCAAAGTAAAGAAATCAAGAAAGTTATTCCTGCCCTCAGAAAAGAAAGCTTTTATTTGCATTTCAAATAAGAACGCAAAAGGTTACAAAAGCATGGGACAACCCTGGTTGGTGGGGGTTGGTGGGGGG